>ML777527.1:208627-248438 GCA_009831015.1 Picea engelmannii | reverse complement strand
GACATGGGGGGTGGCTTTGAGGAGTGCGAAAATAATCTTTTCTCGGTCGGAAAAGTCATGAACCGAGAAATATCCTTCTAACAGATTCAACCATCTATCTACAACATCTGCATCTATTTGGCCATCAAATATGGGAATGTCAAAATTTACTTGTACCTTAAAAGGAGTGGCACCTCCAGAGTGTCATCTGGATGTTGATGCACCGCCAGTCGGAATCCGTTGAAGAATCTGGGCAAAGTTGTCCATCATCGCGTTCCTTTGTTTATTGAGGGCCTCCTCGAGCAACATTTTGATAGGATCTCCTACTCCCTCATATTTATTTTCTTCCCCCATGGGCGGTCGGGGTTTGTGAGGCTGATCTTGCAAAGGTTCAACCAGATCGAGCCCCAACTCCTTATACCCCGATCTCGTTGGGGACATGCAAAGAAGGATCAAGAATGAGCAGACCGCTCTGATAGCACTGATTCGGATTTATGTAGGAACACAATGAAATATAGAAATACACATAAACACAGAGATGCAGCAAAAATAAGACTTCATTTCATTAATAACAAATGACTGAAATATGCTTACATACAGAATGGAAATAAACTAGCTAGGCGCTGGTAGCTTATCTCTGAGAAGAGATGTGGCCGCTACTTGCATCCGTGAGAAGATGATTACAATGAGGCTCTAAAGGCCCTTTTACAATAACCGGGAATGCCAAAAGTCCTAGACATCCAAAAACCTAACCCTGGGAGATGAAGCGCCGAAAGTCATGTGGGCCCCGTTTGGGTAAGTTGGTGCATCAACTTCCCGGGGTCGTAACTTTTGCATACGATCTCCGTTTTAGGCGTATGATAGCTCATTGGAAAGATCTATCCGAGGCCTACACTGATCGAGAAAAAATATCATTATTAGAGTCTATTTTATGACAGAAACATACCCAAAAATTCATCTTTTAGGGCCTCAAAATGGCCCCGGAAGTTCAGGACCCGAAAAAAACTGCTAAAAATAGTAAACTATGCGAAAACTAAAAAACTGAAAGAAGCAATGGTGGTGGTCCAAGTGGAATAGGTGGGTGGCCACCAATATCCACCTAGATCAATTTATGATGTTGTGAAGAAGTGGGGTTAATTGGCCCTATGATGTCCATACCCCACTACTGAAAAGGTGAATCCACAGTGATAGGCTACAAAGGAAATGATGCTTTTTTCACCCGTCCAACAGCCTTTTGGTAGATTATACACTTGCGACACAATGCATGGGAATATTTAAATAAGGTGGGCCAATAGTACCCATCTCTTAACACTTTGTGAGTAGTGGTATCTCCACCAAAGTGTCCACCAGCCTCACCTGCATGTAGTTCAGATAACACTTTTTCTGATTCTTCTTTTTCTAAACAATGCATAAGAACACCGTCGAAATTATTTCGAAACAATACAACATTTATGAGTTGGAAAGATGCAGATTTTAACCTGAGTGCTCTTCTATTTTTAGGGTCAAGATAGCGAGGAGTGGATCCATGTGTCAGATAAGATTTTATGTCATCATACCAAGAATTAGCAACAACTTGTGTACAACAGATCTGATTTTCATTATGTTGATTTACAGTTGAAATATTAATGTGATTTTCTTGTTCTTCAACTGAATCAGCCACTAGCTTACATAGGCCTTGACCTCTAACAGTTTGTGCAGAGGTTATTTCAAGGTCATATTCTTGTAATGATGTAATCCAATTTGCCCGTTTTTCTCCCAGTTCCTTTTGTACCAATAGGTTTCTCACAGCCGGGTAAGGAACTATAAATTTAGTTATGGATTTCAGCAAATAGGATCAGAAGTGTTTCACTGCTTTAAAAATAGCATATTCATGTTGATCTACAGCTAGGTAATTCATCTCTACTTCTTTGAAAGATGAGCTAATGAATGCAATGGGTACTTCGTTGCTTTCAACATTCTTTTGTTTTAACACAACAACATAAGATCGGTCAGAGGCGAAAGTGTAAAGACTGAAATCTTGTGAGAAATCAGGGCTCATCAAGGAAGGATCTTCAATTATCCCTTTTTTTATAGATTCAAAAGATTGAATTTCTTGGGATCCCCAATGGTATTGAATATCCTTTTTAATTAAATTTTTCAAGGGCCTTACCATTTCTGAGAAACTTGGGATGAATCTTCTGACAAAATTAATTTGGCCTAAAAAGGATTGCATAGATTTTTTGGCGGAGGGGGGAGGAAGTTTGGCAATGACTTGAGTTCTTTCGGGATCAATGATCATTCTGTCACTGGATACTATGAACCCGAGTAGTTTGAATTGTTCCACCGCAAACACTGACTTCTTAGGGTTGAGAGATATGTCGTACTTGCAGCATCGTTCTAGGACAACCCTAATGTGAGACAAGTGATCTTTCTTGTTTTTGGAGAAAATAGTAACGTCATCAAGATAGACCACTACATATTAATTTGTGATACCACGAAAAGAAATATTCATTTCTCTCTGGAAGGTGGCCTCGGCATTTATAATCCCAAAAGGCATTTTCTTGTAGGCATATGTACCCCATGGGGTACGAAAGGTGGTTTTTAACTGGTCTGACGAGGACATGAGGACTTGGTTGTATCCCGAAAAACCATCTAGCAGTGATAGTATTTCGGAACTAGATACCTGCTGAAGAATTTGTTCCATTGGAGGAACAAGATAATTGTCTTTATCGGACACTTAGTTTAGGTTACGAAAATCGACACAGAGTCGAATTTCACCACTTTCTTCCTTATAGGAACTAGATTGGACACCCATTGTGTGTGCCTCGCTGGGAAGATTATTTTTTCATTTAGTAATTTATTCAGTTCTTTCTTGATAGTAGGTTCCAATTTGGGTTGCATCTTTCTTAATTTTTGTTGAAAACGCTGATTTTGCGGTTTCATGGGGATGATATGTTGTATTATATTAGGATCAAATGTTTTTAAATCATCATAAGTCCAGGCGAAAACGTCTTTGAATTCCTTAAATAGTGTTATAAAAGAAGATCATTCTTCCCATTCCCAAATTGATATTTTGAGGATTATCCTTAGTCCCTAGATTTATCGTTTCGTAAGTCAAGGAAGAAATGTTCCTTTTACAATTAAATGATCCTCTAAATTTATCATGCAAATCATAGAACTTCTCTAGTCTTACAATGGATTTCGGAATAGAGTTTACTAGATTAGATGTTGATTCAGGAGATCTAGGATATGATATTACCATGAAGTTGCGGAGGTTCTCATCGCGAGTGCCTTTATCAATGATTGCACCTTGGAAAGTGTCCTCCATGTGCAAAAAGTTGATGATCTGCTAGTCATCTTCAAACACTCTCCAGTTGGTGATGTTGTCCAGGAATGACGGCCTGAACAATAATTCAATTGAAAATGCATTCGAAGAGAGACCTTCTACGGGTAAAAGTTTAGAAGTGACATTAGCCAATAAATCAGCCTCGGAATTACTTAGCCTAGGAATGGAATTGATGTTAAATGCTGAAAAATTTTGTATCAAACTCCATACCTCGGTTTGATAAATTTTCAGATGTGGTGATAGGAAATGTATGGAATTTCTTACCTGCCTGACCACTATTTTCAAATCAACAAATACCATTAAATTTCTTACGTCCATATCCACCACTTTCCTGAGCCCTTGCAAAAGTGCTTCGTATTCGGCGGTGTTATTAGTGCACTCGAACTCCGATCGACAGGCAATGAAAGTTTTATTACCTTCGAGATCGATGAGCACACATCCCACACTAGCTCCTTCTTTGGATTTGGATCCATCGAAGTAAAGTGACCATATTTGAGCTTCGTCAGCAGTGTTTGGCACATTTGGCAAAGCTGATGATTGAGTACATGTCGTGAGCTCTGATTGTTTCTCCGTATCAATGATGGGAGAAGTTTCGGTCATGAAGTTACCAAAGAAGGTGTTCATTCCCTGCATCTCGAGTGAATTAGTAGATGCGGTAAAAGGATCATTTGGATCATTCATATCTGTCACGATATTCTTTAGATAGCGTTCACAGTTTATCCTGATTCTATTTGGCTATCTGTTTTTCCACAGCCATAAATGACACCAATCTGTAGCAAAATAACCATGCAGTTGCTCGGACCAATCCCTTCTTAAGAAAAAACCATAGAATTCAGGGATGTCAACAACAATGATGTCAATAATTTGGTGAATCTTAGGATTAGAATATAACCTAACTAGAACATTCTTAAGTTCACCAATTACCTTAACGTTTGTCCGATCAAACTGAATGATTTTAAGACTAGAAGGTTGAACTTCTGCATTAATTTTTTGGCAAACAGATAAACGCATCACATTCGATGATGCGCCAGAATCCACCATGCAATTATGTACATTTCTATTGAAAATTTCAAAAGTTAGTAAGAAAGGTGGGACATTTTTACGAGTGTTAACAACAGAATTCTGCTGATTTTTAGCCGCTGTCCTTGAAACAATTTTATCTACATTTGATACAGTTTTTTCTGTCAGATCCCTTTTATCCAGGGGTTCAAATTTCATTTTTGTAGGGATCTTTTTGGCTATTTTAGAATTGATTTCTGCAGTTTTCTTGCTATTAAGATCATTGTTTTAACTATTTTATGCGATATTCTGAAGCATTTTCTACAGAATGAGAGGAAATTTCAAAAGATAAAAAACATAAATATTAGCCCTTAGTTTTTTTAGATCTTCAATCAAGTCATATTCTAAAATTGGGGCTGCTAAATTTTATTTTATTTCAGCTTGTTTCGACTATTTCAAAGGCATATTATTACTGATTTCGGAAGACGGTTTGTTCTGTGTTTTTCTTCTTGTGTTGTAAGGGTGAACAATTTCAAAGTTTTCTTGAAAAATACTATCAAAGAAGTGTCTGAATATATTGGGAGATGATTCATCTTCTTCAACTACTTCTTCCTCAACTACCTATTCAAAACTTTCAGGAGGGACAGAGTTATCATGTGATTCTAGAATAGTTTGCAAAGCGTATTGTAAGCTTTCGAGATTAAGACCTTCAGTGGTCGTATTTGGTCGATTAAGAGGAAAAGGCTTTTTGAAAGGTGGTTTAAAACCTCCCTTGCTTGTGGATTCTTCCTCGACCGATCTCTTCAAGTCTACGACTTGATTTGATAACTTTTGGAAAGCCTTTTGCAGGCTTTCTAGGTCCAAAGTTTTAGGCTGACTTTTGGCTTGGGGAGGTGTTATAGGATAAATCCGTAGGTGTGGACACTAACCGATCTCCCTAGATCCACCTGGATCTAGAACAAAGCAAGACAGGACATGACTCTTTCCCTAGATTTTGACCATTGAATTAAATAGGAGGCAAGAACAAATGACATACCTTATTATCGCTTCCTATAGTCTTTGTTGCTTTTGGTTCGCTCCAGTGCTCTCATGCAGTCAAGATCAAGACAACACAAACCAACCAAAGTGAAGGCAACTCAATATATTCAACAGTTAATCTATGTATATGATCAAGGAATTATACAATAAAGGGGAAATAGCTTGATGTCACAAACTTCCTTTCGATGGCCCTTAGCTCCGACACACACACTTTCTCAATCCTTGCATGAAGAAGATCAAAACCCTTGGATGGACTTGCTAGAGCCACCAAGCTACTGTTCAAGCTTCCGTCCTTCACACAATTCTTTCACTAATTCTCCAATGAATCTTGCTTCTAACTTTTTCCATGAGAATTCCCTCAATATATAGGAGAGAATGAATTAGTTACTTGGATAGGAATGATCCCAAAATATCATGGAATCTGGTACTAGGATAACCATTCGAATGCCAACCCATCCTTCTAGAAGATTCCCTTCTAGAAGCATCAAGAATTCATCTTTTTCCTTGCTTTAGGAAGAGTTTGCACTCTAGTAGTTCAGCAGCATGCGAGAGGTTCGCACCCTGGCTTTAAGAAGCCTACGAGAATGGGTCATTCTCGCACCCAAATATACTAGCAGCCTGCGAACCTTCTTCAAAAATGAGTTTTCTGAGAAGAGATGAAAGTAACTTTTCTCCGGAGAAAGTTCTTATGAAGAGACTGAGTACACCATCATCAATACATCATCATGATGACCAAAATCATGGGTAACAGGAGGCCTGGTAAGGATTTCTATTTTCTTTTTGGAAGATGAAGCAGTTTCAGCTTCACTATTGAGATTATATTTCAATCTTAATATATCCTTTTTGATTTGGCTTGCCTCCTCAAAAGCTTCCAGTAATGTAGACTTCTTGGACCTTTTAACCCAAATTTCTATATTATTATGCAGAGCTTTGGTGTAATATGCAACAATTAGACTTTCAGTCGGCATTGAATCTGTGGGAATTCAATTATTTAACGTAAGGAACCTTTGCTTAAAATCTTTTACTTTCTCCTTAGGGTTCATTTTTAGGCTGGAGAGTTTCATAAACAAGACTTCAGGAGATTTATCATCTCCAAATTTCTCTAAGAAATAGGTTTTGAATTTGTCCCAAGAGACAATGGTTTGGGGTTGCTGGGAAAAATACCATGTAGAAGCATTGCCCTCAAATGTATAAGGAAAGAGTATACATACTACATCTTCATGTTCTACACTTCAGAGTCTAATGGACAACATAAACTTCTTTATGTGATCTTCGGCAGATTGCTTAGAATCCGGGTCAAATTTAGGTAACTATTTCTCCGGGTGTTGAGATCCAGGTATAGCCATGACATCTTGATCGAGCCAAGGTCTGGCGGGATTGTTTTGGTTTTCCATGGGTGTTGGGGGTGTTGAAGGCTGAGATGTTTCGGATGATGAACTGCCTTCGTCAGATGACTCTCCTCCCGACGAGGATGGAGATGAACTAGGTGGGGAAGGTGGGATACCACATCCTCCAACTCCAAGAGTAGGATTTTCGACAGGGTCTGTAGTATTATCTTCCATAGGGTTTAAAAGCAGACCAGTTCCTTCAAGTTGTTCTCAAATATCTGAGAAATCTAAAGGTTTATTAAGAGGCCTACCAGGTCGTCTGATATGGGACAAAGCACTGTGTGTCCTTATAAGTGACTGGCGAACAATTTATTGTACGTCAGCCCCTTGAGGAGCTGGTATTACCAGTTCAACGGGAAACTCAAGATTATTGTTTGAGGTAGTTGTTGTTTCAAAAGTAATTGTTATCACTAAAATTTCGTCTGCACATGGTTACAAGAGCTCAGCATCGTCAAACAACGATGAAGTCATCCATGGACCTGAATTAACACCAAATCATTCATAAAAGGGTCAAAAACTATACAAAGTAGTGAAAAATTGAAGGGAAATATGCAGACATTGGACACGCGTGCACATGTGCGGAACAGAAACGCAGAAATCGTGCACATGCGCACGATGTGCGACTGTTATCGTAAAAATCTGTGCACCTGCTAAACGACGCATTTATGAGAGTGGTCGGCCTCCCACCCACTTATGGTTCAGCTCCCAAGCTGATTTGACCCTCAAATCTGGACTGAATTCGACTGGATGGCTGGTCAAAGACCTAGAAATGCCCTAATTAGCCTCTTTTCACACTACAAAGCAGTTAAACAATAGCTCAAAGGAATGTTATAAAAAGGCCATGGATGCACCTCATTTTTCAAGGAATTCAAAGTAATGTTATGCTACCTCTATTCTCTTGAGGAATCCATCCTTGTCAAGAGCATATTAGCACCATTGCATTGAGAAATCCATCTCACCCATTGAGTGGATTTGTAAAGAGTTCTTTCATCATTTTCCATTTTTTTTTTTTTGTTGTAAGAAGAGCTAGCTAGTGGGGGTCCAAGAGCCCTCCCTTGGAGGAGGAAGGGACTCATAGTCCCCTTTCTTCTTGGTGTATTACTTCACTAATAGATCATCCTCAACATTGGTGACATGGGTCTTATGGTTCTTTTTGTTTCTATGTCCCTATGCTCATGAATTTAGTTGTTATTTCATTTCTTAGTTTAATTCTTAATTGTAGTTTTTTATTTCTTTCCCTAACTCTTTTTCTTGCAGCTATCCTGCTCAGCAGACCCAACTGAGCTTGCAAGCACCTTTATTTTTCTCACTAAGGTGGCGGAAGAGGCGCAACAGATTTGCGACTCCACTGGGGAAAGGTATCAATTTCCTACCCCATTTGGGTTTTTCTTGCTCTTCTTTTAGTTTGTTTAACTTGCAGGTGCACTAACTGGCCTAAGCCGACCTGCCAACCAGCCAATTCCAAGTTGAATTGAGAGAAATCCATTCGGATTTTTCATTCTCGACCGTATGTCATATATGCGTGGTTTTTTAGGCCCACAGACGCGCATCGTGTGCACATGCGCCTGATTCACAACTCTATTCTACACACTTGCGCCTGTTGACGTTTCTCTATTCGCGCACATGCGCTCTGTGCACCTCTGTCTCCATTGAGACCTGCGCATCTATGCTAAAAATTCACATTGTCAAGTTGTTGAGATGTGGGGAAGGCCATTTTCCTTCTTAAAAATGATTTCAAGCATGTTTTAAAGCTGCACCACACTTAGTCCCCTCATCATATAAAGGGGTTAGTCAAAAACACATAGGCACTTAGGAGGATAAAATCAATTTCCCTTCTTTGCTTTTTGCCACATGGATGGCTTGTTTTGACTCACAATATAAGTTGGAAATCATTTTTAATCACATTTAACTTACATTGGGACTAGAATTTGAATAATAATCACTTAGTATGCTCTTCTCTCGCGCCTCTAAACGATTTTGAGAATCAGAAAAAGATTGTGAAACAATTTCATCTCCCTTAAAGAACATTAAAACCTTTAGGTAGAGGACAACGACCCTTCTTGGGACCCCTCTCAGTTTTTTTTTTCAAACACATCTTAATATTGTAACGGACCCATACATGTCCACATTCTACAAAGATAGGATAGTGTTTGAATTTTCCTTTCTTAGATCAAATCACTAGGGAAGTTTAAAGGTTTGTAATGGACCCATACATGCCCACATGATAAATCTAGGATAGTTTCAAAGCTTTTATTAGATTACATCACAATAGGGAGTTAAAGGGATAATAACGGACCCACATGTCCACATGTTAGCTTCCTAGGGACTTTTGAATTACGCAAGGTTGTACCAAAGGAACTTAGTTAATTAGGTAATCAAACACTTGTAAGGACGAAGCAAAGTCCACATGCATCAAGGTGACATCTAATTCACTAAAAGTTGTCACACTTTCACTCACACACAAAATTCACTTATCACTCACATAGCTTCTTCTTGAAACGTGGAGGTCAAAGTAAGTTTCCTCCCAAGGGATTCCAAAAATACCCCACCCTTTTCTTGACGAAACTATCCACTCCCATTTTAATCAACGAGGTTGGTTTACACCACGAACCTCCCAAAACAACTTCATCTAAAATATTTCTAAAAACCCACTAAGTTTTCCTCCACAGGAGGTGCCAAAAGAATTTTTTTAGTCTAGGTAGGATTTTGGGGATAGGCATCCAAATAACTCCCCGTTATCTGGTTCTCACATTGTCAAAACCACAGAAGTTGTTAAATAGAGAACTGAAAATCCTCCAAGTCAAGTGTTCCTAATACCATAAGGCAGGGAGATACCCGTGAAGGGTTGAAGGCCGATGTCCGGTTGTTCTGTGCGTCCCCCCTTGAGGCACCCACCTCTTGGACAGGATCCAGCCCGTGACCCATTTCTTAGGCCGAAAATCTAAATGTCTCACTTTGACTGAGGTACCTACTGATCAAATTTAGGACATCTACCCGGGTGGCAATTGTGGGCTGCAATTGCACCTTGATTGGATTTTGTGTGGCTATTGGGAAATATCGCCAGCTCTTTCGGGATATGCCCCCTTTACCCCTCATTATAACCAATTATTGCATCCTTCACTAGTTTCTCTTCCAGTGACTTCAGACCCCACTTTCGAGTACTATTGGAAGGTCCAGTGCTATTTGAGAGGAAGGACGTTGCGTCTTCTAGGACACGAGCATTTGTTTTCTTTTGATTCCCCATGCGGAAAAAACCCACTTACCCATATATATGCTTCTGTTTCAAAAAACATGTTATGTGTGATGCATCTCTGATTACAGTTTGATTTGGATATATATATTGTGTAAACATTCAACGCAAAGGCTCTTGTTTCTATATTACTCTCACCACTCTTTGCGCACATTCATGTAGCTAGTCGGACATCATAGGGGAACCACAAAACCCCCGTCGTTCACGACGCTTGCTAAAACTCCCTCCTATCTTAGGGGGAGTGTCTGGTCTTTCCCACTCATCGACACCTCCTTCACACACTCCTGTGAGTGCTATTATTTTAGGATCAGCTTTGCTTGGTTCTACATTACTTGGGTCCACTTCCCAAGGTCATCCGTTGACTCGCTCTCCTTTACATGGAAGTGGGGGACCAACTTCCTCTCAAGGAGGAAGCACCAACCCACCTAGCCCCCCACAAGGGTCAGGTTCACAACAGCCTCACACCATGGCTGGAGCTAATCCTCCCCCCACTACAGATGCCATATTTGGCCTCTCTCAACATACCGAATCTCAGTAAACTCACCAATGATCCTATATTGCATGATCCCACATGGCCTGCAATGCCCACCAAACTACTTTCTGACATACCAAAGTTTGAAGGAAAGGTAGGCGATGACCCTGCCAACCATGTCATGACCTTTCACCTATGGTGCTCCTCCAATAGCATTATGGATGATTCCATTAGACTGCGGTTATTTCAACACACACTCACTGGCCCATCGGCCAAATGGTATGTAGAAGAAAAATCATGGTCCCACACAACTTTTGAGTCATTGGACAAATCATTCTTGACCTTCTTCCAATTACCCATCTGCCACGATAATGGTCTAGAACTACTTTCTAATTTCAAACAAACCTCATCCACACATATCGCTGACCACATTCACGAGTGGCATAGGCGACATAGTTTGTGTAAAGCAGAAACCACCAAGCAACAATGTCTTGACTAGTTCCTTAGATCACTTGTCTCTCTCCTCGGTAAGGATGTTGCTTCCACCTTCCTTCAGTCTGAAGAGGAAGCCATCAATAAGGCTCAACAATATGACCTCATCTATGCACAGTCAGGATACTTATACACGGTACTTCCTAATCTCCCAAAACCTGTGCCATTTGGCCAAGACAAACCTGGGATGTCTCACTCAATAGATGGACTGATTGGTAACACCACTCACCACGGTCCCCAACCCCAACAACCACCAATGTATGGAACACCTCAATATCCGTCGGCATACGAGGGCACTTCTTATTATCCCCCACCCCCTTATCAACAACCTTACCCTGTTGCTATGCCTCCACCCATTAGTAGGCCATTGTTGGCACCCCCCATACACCCACCTACTCAAATAAGTTCTGGTACCCCCTCTACCTCAACTTATAGTACTAGCGAAAGCACCACGCCTTCCTATGTACCTTCCAGATCATTACCCCCATAGAATCCATACTTTCCATTTTTTGGTCCCCCACAACCCATGGTTCCCCCACATCCTCATGCTGGGGTGAATTTTGTTCAACCCTCTCTCGTTCAACAATATCAACATTTCGAACAGCTGAATAAGGCCAATTCGACCCATCAGTCAACTAATGCCAAAAAAGGAAGAAACCGACACAATGACAATCTAGGACCAGGAGGGAACATCCCCCATCACCATCCTACTGGGGGTAACCAATACCAAGATCCCCAAGGGGGCACCCATAACAATCCACCACGACAAGGGAAGAACAACAATCTTCAAACTAACTTCACTTGTGCTATATGTGGTGAGTATGGACATTATACTCATCATTGCCCCCAAATTCCTGATCTCCAACAAATGAGGGCATCCATGAACTCACAGGGCCCTACGACACCATCTTCCCATCAGTAGGCCCCACAACAGTATTTGCAACCACTGCCGCCAATTGTTGTTCAAAACCCCATTCCATACCAAGGTGTGATGAACACCAAACAAGTGATCAACCCTACCCCACCACAAATGGGGCCATATCCAACCCCGAGTGCCACTCAACCCGAAACTGTGGTTGATTGTAGTATCCTCCTCACTAGCGAAGACATTCTTCTCCAAACCCGCAACCGCCAATACAGTATGCCTCCCAACTCTACCCCAACCACCTCAAAAACACTTCCAGCTACTACAGGACACCCATTGATGATTCCATGTCCTAACGCGGAACCCATTCCTCGCATACCACGCATGCCTTTACGACGGAATGTACACAACCCTCATGCTAGGGATGCTCATAATTATAGTCTGGTTGATGACTTATCCCAGTCTCCCGCAGCCATATTTGTATTAGAGGTCCTCCAAACCTATCTATCACAGTGCAAATCCTTGCTTTCTGCCTTGGGGGCAGTCGACATAGCTGACACGCAGCTGATCACATTTGATTCAGATAACGGAGAACCACGTCTTCCCACCCAAGTAGCCTTCCAGATACCAATTAAGATCTGGAACACCACAATTTATCGGTGTATCATCGATGAAGGTGCATCCACCTGCATCATGTCTAAAGATGTATGGCAG
Organism: Picea engelmannii; assembly: GCA_009831015.1. Classification (NCBI taxonomy): domain Eukaryota; kingdom Viridiplantae; phylum Streptophyta; class Pinopsida; order Pinales; family Pinaceae; genus Picea; species Picea engelmannii. The sequence goes on along the minus strand of ML777527.1, from coordinate 235,916 downwards.
AAAATTGGCTCCCCTGCACTAGTACCCTCTACCATCACCCTTCGAGCTTACGACGGTCGACCAACATCTTCCACAGGGCTTTGTCAAAATGTCCCCATAGAACTTGGGGGAAAAACCATCCTCATCAAAATCGAAGTTAACGATTCCCAAATTGATTACAATATCTTGTTCGGACGCAATTACATGTATGCTATGAAGGCAGTCGCCTCTTCTATGTTTCGTACGATGATGTTCCCCCATAATGGGAAGATCGTCACCATCGACCAACTTACACATTACGAGCCTAACCATTCCACCAACATCGATAACATCCTCCCCCTTGTTCATGTTAGCCCAAATGATTTTCCAGTTGCCAACAAGGGCCCTGGATTATTCCAAGTCCCATCCATGTTAGGCACTTTTCAGGGCGCACCGCCATTCCTAAAACCATCTTTTTCAGCACAAGTGTGTGTAGTTTCCTCTAAAGGAACTGACACAGAGGATGCCCTCCCTCCTAGGGAGGCTTCTATCATATCTGATGTCCCACTAGTCGCAGATCTCCCCTTTCATGAGCCTCCTACAAACTCGTCAACCCCACCAGTTCACGATTTCACCTCTCCCCAGGGCCATATCTCAGTTTGGGAGACAGTTCCCCAAACCATAACCTCTACACCCCCACTCACTCACCCCCCTACCACAGCTGGGGGTAGGTTCAAGAAGAAGGAGCCCAAAACTCCACCCCCCCCACATGTCCAACCTCCTTGCACCCTATGTGCGAAATATGGCCACCCAACCCACAAATGCCCCTCTCTTCCTGAGTTACGTAACCTACTTCCACTCAATCCAACACCATCACCGCGCACCACTATAGCCAGTACTACCGCTACTTCCCCTAACTCAAATAGAAAAGGGCTGTGAACCAACTTCGCTTGTGCCATATGTTTAGAATATGGTCATTATACACACCATTTCCCATCTATCCCATACGTCCACCACACATTAGCCACGACACGCCACACATACCTTCCCGAGTTTCCTCTGACACCCCATACCAATGCTCCTGTGAATGTGATTCATTATACTTCTTCATCAATCCTCGAGCAAAGGGTAGCTACATGTCCTCCCCCTAACCTACTGCCCGATCGCCCATAGTATCGATGCACCTGGGATGGAATTATGGGCCCACCGTCTATATCTAAGCCCTTTTCCCCACTTTCATTTTTTTGTACCGGAGCCCATAACCTCCATTCTCCAAACCATTTTCGGCCACTTACACAGTCCTTTTCGTTGGGTGATCATTTTCACTATTACCTGGAAGCACATCTTTCCATGACACACTCAGTTACACATGTGCATATTCAAAATTATCAAATAAATGCTCATATGTTCGATTCTCTTCAGATATTGTTCATGTCGGGTATTTGGTTTTCATGTGTGCAGATACTTGGTCATCATACATCAACACAACCCCTTTAGGTATATACTCGGCACTAGCATGTAGTCATTCCCTCTGAATCTTACTTACATCTCCAGTCACACCCTCTGACATTTGCCTCTAGGATCCCCATTTCCAGCTCTGCAGTACCAACACCTCCATTTGCATCTCCGGTACTGTCACTCGGTAGCACTCTTACCCACATGAGTTGTCCCATTCATAGCACCCTTTTACGCTTTTGACACTCATGTTGTTTTTCATACCCCTTTAGGGATGGGAGTCCCGATAGCCTTACATCATGTCACGAATCAGCCACATATTCCTTCTCCTCATTATGCTAGCCTTCCCAACGGACTCCCAAATTATCTCTTCACGGTTCGATTTTTGACTGCACCTCCGCAGTATCATGAGCCTTCCATTTCATCCACAATCAGTTTGCCCATATGCAAATTTCCCTTCATTTCTTTTACCTCATACAGAAACCCACCAATGGGGCCCCCACCCTCCACCAGTTCTCTGAGCACATTGCGCCCTACCCAGGCCAACCATATCACACTGGGGCACCCGTTTCTGTATTTTTACACTTCTCCCAAAAAAAATCTTTATTTATTGTACAAACGCCTTTTGTTTCCAGCAGTTATATTACCCTTTTTTGTCATCACCTCTGGTGACCTTTTCCCCTGTTTTGGCCAACCGCAACCCATGTCACCCTTGGTTGGGGCACTGCTTACCATCTACCCTTTCCGACATCATCCATATCTTCAGAGTACCCCACAGGCCACTTAGCTCTACCCTCTGAGTTTATTCACTTTGTCCCGCCTCTGGCACAACTTCTCCCCTGTCTTGTTGTCTCCCGAACAATCGACTTTGTTGAACGGTTGCCACCACTTTTATCTCACATATACTCCAACCAAGGGCAGTCTTGAGTCTTCATACATCTTGAATTCGTCCATGTACCTCCTCCACTTCCTCACCTCACCTAGTTACTTTCACGAAGCCCTCTGCTTTTGGGAGTCGCGTCCCCCTTTTGTCGACATCAACACAATTTTCCAGAAGGGCGACAGTATCTTGATTCTCATTACCCATCCAATGAGAGATCTTGAACGACACAGGGAGAATCACAATTGCTCCCTGTTGTCGTTGGCCCCCATAACATTTGACATCAACACTTTCTAATGTTATGGTGGGTCTTACTTTGAGACTATTGCAGTCAGTTCTGATACTTGCCGAAGACCTCTGAACTTGGCTAGGCTCTCAAGGCCTACAACATTCGTGATACTTCTGTCACTGCCTACTATTTAGAGTATGTTCCTACACAGAATTGTCTTCTGCCTTTATTTTTCGACCACTCCCGAGGGCGCTGCAATTGTCTACATCAACATTTCATCCATCTTTTTTGGAGTTACATGACACGAGCATGGGGCATGCCCACCTCGTTTGTACACAATTTTCTGTTTTCCACACCTCATGGAAGGTCGGGTCCTACCGGTTCCTTTTTCCCTCCAATGGATCACTCTGGATGATCCCACTATTTCTCTATCTTACAACAACATTCTTAGTAGAAGAAACATTGATGGATTTTGGCTATACGTATGCTCCTAACCTCATCCATCAGGGGGCATCTGTTATCACTGAAATTTCGTCCACACATGGTTACAAGAACTCAACATCGTCAAACAATGATGAAGTCATCCATGGACCTGAATTAACACCAAATAATTCATAAAAGGGTCAAAAACTATACAAAGTAGTGAAAAATTGAAGGGCGTTATGCAGACATTGGGCGCGCGCGCACATGCGCAGAACAGAAATGCAGAAATCACGCACATGCATACGATGCGCGACTGTTATCGTAAAAAGTCGTGCACCTGCTAAACAACGCATTTATGAGAGTGGTCGGCCTCTCACCCACTTATGGTTCAGCTCCCGAGCCAATTTGACCCTCAAATCTGGACTGGATTTGACTGGATGTCTGGTCAAAGACCTAGAAATGCTCTAATTAGCCTCTTTTCACACTACAAAGCAGTTAAACAATAGCTCAAAGGAATGCTATAAAAAGGCCATGGATGCACCTCATTTTTCAAGGAATTCAAAGTAATGTTATGCTGCCTCTATTCTCTTGAGGATTCCATCCTTGTCAAGAGCATATTAGCACCATTGCATTGAGCAATCCATCTCACCCATTGAGTGGATTTGTAAAGAGTTCTTTCATCATATTCCATTTTATTTTTATTTTTTTGTTGTAAGAAGAGCTAGCTAGTGGGGGTCCAAGAGCCCTCCCTTGGAGGAAGAAGGGACTCATAGTCCCCTTTCTTCTTGGTGTATTAATTCACTAATAGATCAGCCTCAACATTGGTGACATGGGTCTTATGGTTCTTTTTGTTTCTATGTCCCTATGCTCATGAATTTATTTGTTATTGCATTTCTTAGTTTAATTCTTAATTGTAGTTTTTTATTTCTTTCCCTAACTCTTTTCCTTGCAGCTGTCCTGCTCAGCAGACCCAACTAAGCTTGCAAGCACCTCTATTTTTCTCACTAAGGTGGCGGAAGAGGCGCAACAGTAACGTTGTTGTCTGAGCGACTACGTGTTACTACAGGGGAGTGGGTGTGTGGGGGAGGATTCTTACAACTTCCACGTGCCATCAATTGCAATCAAGCCCTCCTTATAGCGCCATTTGTTGACGGGTGAAATTGATTGTCCGTTAATTGGAAGAACAAGTTCGGTCTGGGGTTGTCTAAGTAACCCAAGCCATTTGGTATGACTTGTTTTGACATGTTTAATGGCTCTGTTAGCCAATATAAAATCCTAAAATGAAGAGAAAGGGATAACTAAGTAATACTAAAATTTATATTGTATATATATGTACATACTCTGATATAACTATCGTAAAGAAAACATAAAAATCTCGCTTATGAACAACATTTACAGTTTGCAAGTTTTATTGGGAGCTTACGAAATGAATTTAAAAATAATTGTTTATGTAAAAGCAGGTAAAGAAAGAACATTTAAATATTTTTTTTGTTTTCTTTCTATAAATCTAACAAATCTTGAATTAACCAAACTATGAAACAGGTTTGCAGATAGTCAAAAGCTGATCTAAACTTTCTGGTTTCATTAATACGTAAATGACAGAAATTGAGTTAAAATAAAATAAAAAACACAAAAGAGATAACCTGAAGTTATTTTGTCTGATGTATCCATGTCTCTGTATGAGCCAAGAGTATCCAGCAGCCAAGCCTATGAGATAAATCTACAATAGACTTATTCTAAACTGTTTCGAATAAATTCATCACATGTATTGGCGGCTGAAGTTTAATAACAGAGAAGGGAACACAAATCAAACCCTGTGATCTTATGATCGCAAATAATTACAGTGAGATAAATATGAGTGTAACATATTATATTTCACTATTCAACTGAAAATCAAAGACAAATCCTATCATTCAAATTGAAGAGATGATCACAGTATTAACATCTAGAACAACAAATTATGGATAACATTTATAACATGAGTATCCTGGAATATAACAGACCAATGAGTCTAAAGCTACAAGATGTATTAGTATACCAAGATTAAACAAAGAAAAACATCAACGAAACACCATTAACAAAAGGCTAAAGTCAAAATGTTGTGCATTGTTTCATTTACTCTTGAAATCATTCATCCATCTTTGGTTCCAAGCCAAGATGCCTTCAATTACAAAATGCATGGTTTTTAAAGAGTCTTTGGGAAATCTGATCTTCCTATCTCTCAGGATAAGATCAGATCCCATAAGATCAAAACATTACAAATATGGGAGCCTCCAGCTTTCCATGATCAAATTGTATCTTCAAAATTTATGAAAGTTTTGCCAATTTACAAAATAAACAAAAGGAGATACTACAAAACTAGATCGACCAAACTCCATCCCATGAGATTAGCATCAAATATACCATGCCCTGAAAAACGAAATAGGGACAAGTTAGGTGATTTTATTAACAAACAATTACTAAATTTTGTATGAAAATGACTTGTCTAAAGAATCTCTCGATTATGTAGCCAGTCTTATATTGGTAAAAGAAATCAAAGTTTAACTGATTTGATCTTTTTTTTAAAATTAACATGACTGTAATAAAAATAATCTTACCATTTGATTACTAACTAAACAAGGATCAAGACATCTCAGAATTTATTATGGCCTTCACGCTGCCTGCATTCTTTATTACAATGTTGCCTATTCTCTTAAGACGCTTGGCCTGTCTCTGTTCATTTGCCTTATTTTCACTGTTTTCTTTTTTCAATGATTTGTTGTGAGCTGTGAGCACTTTGATTCTTTCTTGTAGAATAGGGACGTCCTTATAGTATTGTTCGATCCAATGCAAGTAGACCTCACAATGCACAACAGGGGGGATCTGTCGAGGGAGTGTATAATTGGGTGCAAGAATATCAAGATTACATGTTGCCGGCCCTTGGCCAAGTTTTATACCAGTAAACCCCTTGCTACCCTCGAGGCATGGTGGGAGATTGTTAACGAATTCGTATGGTTGAAAAGGGTTCAGCTTTCCATAGTTTGGATCTTCCTCTGTGAGGAAATTTTCAATTTCAGAGTCTGAATCCACATGGATCTCGATCGGGTCGATCGAGCTCACATGAGGCTTGGATCGATTATGCAGGCTCCTCGAAATGAGTCGGCCAACCCTCTTATTTCAAAAAACTAAAGCTGGATGTTTCTGTTTGGACAGTTTGTGAGGCTGCTTGTTATCGGTTTTTACAGTGGCTTTAAGGTCTGTCAGTGATAATTCTTGTCCTGGGCTCGAGAGCACCCAGACCTGCAGGTTGCGCGGGAAGTGCCCAAGCGCAGCACGGGAGAATCCCTGTTTTTCCAGTAGCGAGTCAAGCGAGCGGGCAAAGTTTTGTTGTCGGCAGCCGAGATCCAGCCATAAAGCAAATCAACAGTCATCGGGTTTTCGGTGTTGTCAAATTGCCCGCGATTTAGCACGAAGGGCAGTGTCCATAGTTCAGGAAAAATCTGGATCGTCCGATCCGATTGGGACAGGTGGCAACCAGTCGACATATCAGAGATCAGTGTTTCGGGAGACAAGGAGCTGTCAGTTCATTGCATTTGAAATTGTCGATCAGTGAAGTTTCGAAGCACCTTTCGAGCTGAGCCCGCGGTCTTAGCACCAGGTCACATCAAGCGAGCCTGTAAATGGGGAAAGCCCTCTTTACAGTAACGAATACTATCTGGGTCGTTCATCTGAAGGACATGTGGCACACATCCATGCCATATCGGCATTCGGGAGTTCGAGGGGCAAGTGCTCCTCGTCACTTCACTTCTCGAAACTCCGAACCCCGAAATGCCGATAGCGCCCAGAATCGGGCCCGTGGTTTTGGCGCTTGGTCGTAAAGGAACAAGCCTAGAGGAGGGGCGCTAATGTTTATCATTTGGCCACTCAGCCCCCAAAGCGTCAAAAAGAAATCTCATCCGTTCATCTTGGAGGAGCGCGTGGCGACCATTAAGCCCTCCCAGCATTTCGCCCATCACGATTTTGATAGAAGGAAAGCCCGCTCCTTCCTATTCGCGAACCCTAAAATGTCGAAATCACTCTGGTAGATAGGCGAAGGGTCACAACCCATGGTAACTCTAGGGAGTGGAAGGGGTTGTATAGGGAAGCCAAAGGCACCGAATTAAGATTCAAGAGAGGGGGCACTACATTCTCCAGATGTCGATTCAATGTGATTTAATTCTCGGTAGCTGCCAGGAATGAATGCAGAAAAGAGAGGGTGGTTGAGGCCTCGCCTCAATCATTAATTGCAAGGTATGGAGGGTCTGGAAAGAGGTCTACTCAAGAGGGTCCTGTGTACCCATTTTTCCAGAGAAGCCATGCCCAAGTTCTTGACTAGCCGAAGGAATTCTGCACACGCTAGCTCGGCACTTAATGGATCAGCTACTCCTCTTGTTGGAGCCGCGCACAGTTAAGATGGTGTTTGTCATAGGTGCACGATCGTCCAGTCTGCATGTGCAAACTATCAAAAGACCTGCAGACGCAATGTTTTTAATGCAGCGTCTTGTTTTTGCCGCTGTTGTTGTTTGGAGTATATGTAGGCGTTTTCGCCATTTTTGCAAGGATCGATGGTTGAGCAAAGCTTCCGACTGTAAAGTTTTAGCACAGATTCTAGCTTTCTGGTTATGCATCTGTATATGAGATTTCTTTCTTTATGACAGACAATCTTTCTTACTTCATCTAATTTTCATCTCATGCTAAGAGAGTCCGTGAACGACTGATTCATGCGGATCATTGCAATTATGTCATGATAAAGGATTTATTTATGCATTATTGTATTCTCTGGTTTTTTGCATTTGAATGCAAGAAGATCTTGCGTTTAGATGTCTTCTTCTATAGTCTGTTAGGAACCTGATGTTTGCTACAGACCTTCGCATCTCTCTGTTATAAGTCTTCCCCTTACTCACCCTTACTACAACTTACTGTCTGAAGTTTTCACAAGACCTCACTTGCCCATGCACACTTGGCCTAGTTCCTGAGTTCTAGCAATATCGTCTGAGTTTACTTCCATTCGATCACCCTCTTTACACACAAATCGTGGCACAAACTGATGGGCATCGGGCTCTGCTCCTACAAGAAATCCAGGAGTGACTTCCATCGCCAACATTTCTGGTGCCGCTGCCGAGGATGAAGTTGAAGATTTTCCCTGGGCAGAACGACATTGAGCCTCTGATTCTGAAGGTGCATCAGACATCAGAGCCCTTAAATATTGCTACTGTGCACCTGGAGACTCCACTGTGGCGACTCCATTGTTTCCACTTCACTGTTTCAGCTGTAGCTATTGTTAGCACACCTGAAAGCTGACCCAGAGGAGATTTCTCGAGAAGGTTTTAGCGGCTGCTTTCTCAGCCTGAGAAGCTTTCTGGGGTAACAACAACGTTAAGATATGGCCTTTGATGGTGAATAAGGACTAGGCACATTTGAAGCTGCGCATATTTCACCTGGCGACTCCATGATTCAAGGATAGATTGGAGACTCCATTGGTTCGATATGGAGAAAATTCTAGCTCAAAGGTTTGCTTTCTGTGACTTTACCTAGATAGTTGGTTTTCCTAATGCACTTCCTGATAGAGACATCTGGGGAGATTTCCTCCTTGAATTTCATGCAACAAGTTGGGAGGAACTAGCTGAGCATTTACTGGACTTCCATGAAGCTATTCACCGACACAATATCACGCATGAGGATGTCCGGATTAAGCTCTTCAGGTATTCATTGAAGGGAGCTGCTCTTGAGTGGTGTCGATCTCTTCCCGCTGCGAGCATCCTCTCTTTAACAAGTTTTCATACAGCTTTCAATTCATTTTGTAAAGACTACTATCCAGCTGATTGTTTGTTTGAAAACTGTTGTGATGAGTTTTCTTTGCTTCATGAAGCCTCTGCTGGCCCTGAAGACCATGTCCATGATAAAGTCTTTACTGTGTAGGAAATCATTTGCCATGAAAAAATAGAGGTGTTGAACGATATTAATTGTGTTAGCCCTAGAACGGAAGCATCTGACATCATATCAGATGCATCTATTCTTTTAGATATTCATGAAGATCAACATGCCTCTTGTGGAAATTGTGATTTTATAGAGCAAATGTGGTCCATGGTAGATGACTCACCTAGATATCGGGCTGAAGTAGATGTTCCTAGCAGCTTTTCTCATGATGACGAAGACCCTCTCTCTTTAAAAGAGGGGTTAGTTTTGGAAGAGGATTCTTCTCTTTTCCTCCAGGGGGTTTCTCACGATATGTTTTTACCTGGGATTAAAGAGAAGAAGATTAAGTATGAGCAGCCAGAAGTAGCAGGTCCCACTGTCCCTGAAACGAATATTTTTGACGAGATCACCATTTTGGAGGAGGATCATATCCATAAAGGACAACCCCTTTTTGATGTATATTATAGTGATGATGAGTAACAAGATTATCCTACATTCGATCACTATGAACATACTGAAGAGCCAGTCAGCAAGCAGAATCACCCCATGGTCCTTATTTATGATGAATATGAATCAGACCTGGAGGAGAGCCAACAAGAAGAGGAAAAAGAACAAGAGGGGCAGTCTGCCCTTTGTTCAGATCCAGTCAGTGAGCAGCCACCACCTAAGATTAGCGAGCCTACTTCAGTTATTCACCCGCCTGTGGTTATCAGAGACATTCGGCCACGTGTGAACAACTGTGTAGCAGAAGAGGCTGTATGTCGCCAATTCCTTGGAAATGGCCACTCATTCGATGACCCTGTCAGCAAATACATGGAGTGGCATTCCCCCTATGCCTTGGAGCCACCCTATTTTATCTCAACTCGAGCCTGTAAGGAGGAGTTGAAGAGTGTAACCGTTCTGCTGTCACGGCTACACCATCTGCTGATGATCATTGACAGAAGGAAGGAACTTCTATCCAGGAAGCTGCTTGAATGGCTATGGTGGAAGTTTTCTTTCACCTAGCCCCATGTAAAGTGTTTTATTAGTTTAGGATTGTATATAAATAAGCTCTTTGAGCATGTATCTTTATTTTGTTGCTTTTACTTTTCGGCATATATTTCTCAACAGGAGGTTTGAGCTTGACTCCATAGCCCAACAGCAAGGCACTGAAGCTATGGAATGATTTCTTAGAGCATCACAGGGATGAATCTATCCCCCATGGAGCCTAATGTTAGCGATAATTCTTGTCCTGGGCTCGAGAGCACCCAGACCTACAGGTTGCATGGGAAGTGCCCAAGTGCAGCACGGGAGAATCCCTGTTTTTCCAGTAGCGAGTCAAGCGAGCGGGCAAAGTTTTTTTGTCGGCAGCCGAGATCCAGCCATAAAGCAAATCAACAGTCATCGGGTTTTCGATGTTGTCAAATTGCCCAGGATTTAGCATGAAGGGTAGCGTCCATAGTTCAGGAAAAATCTGGATCGTCCGATCCGATCGGGACAGGTGGCAGCCAGTCATCATATTGGAGATCGGTGTTTCGGGAGACAAGGAGCTGCCAGTTCATTGCATTTGAAATTGTCGATCAGCGAAGTTCCAAAGCACCTTTCGAGCTGAGCCCGCGGTCTTAGCACCAGGTCACGTCAAGCGAGCCTGTAAATGGGGATAGCCCTCTTTACAATAACGAATACTATCTGGGTCGTTCGTCTGAAGGACACGCGGCACGTATCTGTGCCATATCGGCATTCGAGAGTTCGAGGGGAAAGCACTCCTCGTCACTTCACTTCTCAAAACCCCGAACCCCGAAATGCCGATAGCGCCCAGAATCGGGCCCGTGGTTTTGGCGCTTGGTCGTAAAGGAACAAGCCTGGAGGAGGGGCGCTAATGTTTATCATTTGGCCACTTGAGCCCCAAAGTGATGAAAAGAAATCTCAACCGTTCATCTTAGAGGAATGCGTGGCGACCGTTAGGCCCTCCTAGCATTTCTCCCATCGCGATTTTGATAGAAGGAAAGCCCGCTCCTTCCTATTCGCAAACCACAAAACGTCGAAAGCACTCTGGTAGTTAGGCGAAGGGTCACAACCCGTGGTAACTCTAGGGAGTGGAAGGGGTTGTACAAGGAAGCCAAAGGCGCCGAATTAAGATTCAAGAGAGGGGGCACTGCATTCTCCAGACGCCGATTCGACGTGATTAATTCCTGGTAGCTGCCAAGAATGAATGCAGAAAATAGAGGGTGGTTGAGGCCTCGCCTCAGTCATTAATTGCAAGGTATGGAGGGTCTGGCAAAAAATCTACTCAAGAGGGTCCTGTGTACCCATTTTTCCAGAGAATCCATGCGAGTTCTCGACTAGCCGAAGGAAGTCTGCACACACTAGCTTGACACTTAATGGATCAGCTACTCCCCTTGCTGGAGCCGCGTGCAGTTAAGATGGCGTCTGTCATAGGTGCACGATCGTCGAGTTTGCATGTGAAGACTGTCAGAATACCTGCAGACGCAATGTTTTTAATGCAGCATCTTGTTTTTGTTGTTGTTGTTGTTTGGAGTATATGTAGGTGTTTTCGCCATTTTTGTAAGTATCGGTGGTTGAGCAAAGCTTTCGACTGTAAAGTTTTAGCACAGATTCTAGCTTTCTGGTTATGCATCTGTATATGAGATTTTTTTCTTTATGACAGACAGTCTTTCTTACTTCGTCTAATTTTCGTCTCATGCTAAGAGAGTCCGTGAACGACTGATTCGTGTGGATCATTGCAATTATCTCATGATAAAGTATTTATTTATGCATTATTGTATTCTCTGGTTTTTTGTATTTGAATGCAAGAAGATCTTGCGTTTAGATGTCTTCTTCTACAGTCTGTTAGGAACCTGATGTTTGCTACATACCTTTGCATCTCTCTGTTATAAGTCTTCCCCTTACTCACCCTTACTACAGCTTATTGTCTGAAGTTTTCGCAAGACCTCACCTGCCCATGCACGCTTGGCCTAGTTTCTGAGTTCTAGCAATATCGTCCAAGTTTACTTCCATTCAATCACCCTCTTTACACACAAATCGTGACACAAACTGATGGGCATCGGGCTCTGCTCCTGCAAGCAATCCAGGAGTGACTTCTGTCGCCAACAAGGTCAACAACCAATTCATTGTAGGGGTTACATTTGACTTGGATCCAACATTCTGTTGCCCAGGTAAAACCTGATCAGGTATTGCCTCAAGATGAGGGTTTTCCTTCAAAGGATCTGGCTGGTCATTTGAGAAATCACAATGTTTATCTATCATAGGCTTATCCAGCATAGGGGTTTATGTGTGAAAGTATGTAACAAAACCGTTTCGAGCTAAGAACCCATCCCAATCATCATCCAGGGTTTTCAAACGATGGACCAATATCATTTTAATTAAACCATGGTGAAAGAGGCTAGGATCGAGGTTCTGCTTCTTGTATCTTTTCGACATTTTGTACAAACTCCTTAGCAAATAAAACGGCATGTTCAAGTGGAAGCCGATAAAATGCATGAGCAATCGCACATGGTAAAGAAAAACTAGTCCATAAAGGTCCTCATAGGTAATCAATTGTTTAAGAACTGATAACAAACCATGCCACCTAACCTTAAGCAGGGAAACAGGAATACCTTTCTCACAACAGTCAATCTTTCTGGAGGTCATAAAAAGACTCCAGGGCACTTCGTCAATTTTTGAATTCTTGAATGACTTTTGACCAGTGAGAGGAAGCCCTACTGCTTCACTCAAAAACTCTTCAGCCACCTCCAACTGAACATCACCAACCATTGCCCTGCATCCATCAAATGTTTGGGTGAATTATTTGGCCACGCATAGGTTATACCCCTGGAAATTCTTAATGAAAATGTCCCAACCTTGGGCCTTCAAATCCTTGACCGCATCATCATGAGATAGCAACGCTTGAGAGCCATTCGGCTCTATCCTAACAACAAGAGCCATTAAGGGTATGAACAGACTATAACGAGGGTGACTCAAGTTAACTGTGGGTTCAGATGGTAGCGGTAAAAGGGACAAGTCTTAGCTGACACCATGGAAACAAAACTAGCAACACACCAACGCGACCATAACATAAGCATGAGGGTTTCGGTCACAAAATTCAAGTGCTTTTGGTAATGAATGTTTTGAGTGCAGAGCATAACACAAAACCTTAACTCGTAATGAGAGGCCTGTCAATTCAACCTGCCAGCCAAAGGTAAAGTACAGGACACGATGTTTGCACATTAATTCCCAAGTCATGTAATGGATATAATCGATTTGCAAAGGATGGGAATGGACATGTTTTTACAAATCAAAATGTGAATCGACATTTTGATATCAAAGTTGATTTACAAAGAATTTAAATAAACAATTTTATAGTCCAAATGTAAATCAACATAGGTATTATATCGATATTCAAACAAACTCAAAAGGGAAAATCATTCCAATATTGAATATGAAGTAGATATAAGTCACAATGATCCTTTTTAAAAACATGTTTTAAATAGGGATATAATACGAAATCAAGCTTGATTCATGCTTTTAGTCATGAATCAAGCACGCAAATGCAAAAATAAAAAGAATAATCAAACATCTTGTATAATCCAATAATCACCCCCAAATAGTGACATTTACAGGATGAGGTGTAGGCAGCTACAAGAAGTGTCGTTTTTTGTTCAAAATAGCAAGAACATGTAGAGTTGCCAATAGTTCACTAATGTATTTAGTGAACACGAGACCAGACATTTTCTATGTGGTTAACAAGTTGAGTCAAGCAATGGTTAAGCTTACCAAGCTCTTTTGGAAGGCGGAAAAACATGTCTTGAGATACCTGAGGGGCACATCTGTGTATGGATTATGGTACAAACAGACAGATGAGGTGAAGTTGCATGGCTTCACAGATGCAGATTGGGCGGGTAGCCCAATGGAAAGAAAGAGCACATTAGGGGGGATCTTTAGTATGAGATCTACAATTGTTTCTTGGTACAACAAGAAACAAAGATCTGTGGCACTCAGTTCAATGGAAGAGAAATACATGGCGACGAGTTAAGCTGCATGTGAGGCTATTTGGATGAGAAAGATATTGGTTGGTTTGTTTGGTTCTCATTCAGATCTGATAGTGATTCATTGTGATAATCAGAGTTGCATTAAAACTCTCGATTAATCCTGTATTTCATGATAGATCTAATCATATAGATATTCGATATCATCATCTCAAAGATTGTGTGCAGTGGAAGATCATTTTTCTTCAGTACATTCCTACAGAAGATCAGAATGCAGACATTCTGACGAAGGTGCTCACCAGGAGAAAATTCAAATACCATAGAGACAGGATTGGGGTGAAGGATAATCCCTTTCTTGTTGAGAGGGAGTGTTGAAAAGTCAACAAGAAATGTGTGTCTAATTTATTTTTCCCTTAAATAAATTAGACAATAAATATTAATCTATTATCTCATAATTACTTGAAATAATTAACTGAAATGCCAAATAAGTTAACTATAGGAAATCTGAGTTCACAGGTTGACTGGTGGGACATGGAATTCGAATTAGTTATAACTGAGTGATTTGGAGTTGTAATAGAATTATAAGTGTAGTTATGTGAGTTGTAAAGTAGTTTAACTCAGTTAAGTGAGTTAAGCTCAATTGTACTAGTTGTAACTGAACTTACACTAGTGAGAGTTCAGTGAATTAATTATTAATTGATTCACAATCAGTGATCTCACATGCAACTGAAGATTTACCACTGTTAACTACATGCATGTCAGATCCAATGGAGACCAGGTTGAGATAACAGGTAAAAGGGATAGTTTGGCTATCATTTGTGATTTTAGTCAAGTGCATTGATGCAATCACACACACAATGGATGTGCCCATGAGAAATGCGCAGCCTAGGCAAGAGGAATTCGAATTCATTTGCAGGTTTTCCATTGCAGGGATTGCGCAAAGGAGGCAGGTTTTCTGGAGGCAGAGAATTGGCACATGTATTTGTTGATTTTTGCATGACAGTGTGAGATGATTGTATTGTATTGAGAGCTCTTGGATTAGAGTTTTGTATGAGATTGTTTCATGATCCATGATATACATAATATATGATAGTGGGGTTTTTAACTTTATGCTTTCTTGGAAAAACATCTGTGTTATGTGCGATTGATCTTTCTTCTTGATATTGCAATTGGCAATCGTATTTTAAATTCTGCAAGAATATTAGTAGAAGTGATTCTGTATTTAAAAGTGGCATATAATTGTTAGATCAAGAGAATCCAGGCAATACATAATTTGTATTAAAAATTTTACAGTGAACCCATTGCTACCTTGACAAAAACTTACTACTAAAAATACTCGATTGCACATTGGCTCCATATATGGCCTTATAGTCTCTACTCTCTTTTTGTCTACATTAAATAACAAGCATGGAATCGAGGAAAAAAACAATGTACTACAAAATGAAAAACATGGGACAAACAAGTCAAAATGAAAATGAAATATGAATACCTTTGTTTCCAATTTGCACCTTTCTACATCCACCTGCTCTTTCAACATTATTGTTTATTGTAACTTCCAATCTTTCAGCTTGTGCATGTGTCGTTCAATGTGTAATAAGTTTTTATTGAGTTAGAAGAGGTTGTTCTAGCCTAGCAAGACCCCCCTACTTCATTAAAAAGTGCATGTTAAAAGAATAAAATTACACACCAAATTTTCAGACAGACATCTAACTTGATGTTTGAATTTGATTCAACCAAGAGAAAATTTAAGCTCCAACCAAAAGTAAATGACATCAAAGTAGGTAATTAACCACATATTGTTCTCTGGAATCATAAGTAGCATCCAACTGCTTGGCATAACCTATAAGTTGTCTGAATGATAACTAATCTCAATTACTTTACTTTTGGTTGAAGGTTCCATCATATGTTAAGAATATCTAGATGCATGCACCATGCTAAGTGTTTTTTTGTTGCTTTCTATATTCTTTTAACCTAAGCACATAATCCACTTAAAAAATAATAATAAAGAAGATTCATATATATCATTAGATAGAGTATTGCTTGCATTATATGTGTGTAAGAGCTTATCTCCGTAATTTCAAATTATTGCATCCATGTAAGGTTTGATTTTTTCACCACCATGTGTATACGCAGGGATTGACCCATAACTTGTTTAATCAAGTCTGTTTATGATATCTCTAGAGAATCAATTAAAACCCCATCCTTATTATATTATATATTTTTTTTATTTTTTTTTATTATTTCAAAAAAAAATCTCAATGGCATATTGCAACCCACGAAGGAACATTGTTTGCAGCAAATACATGTTCCAAGATCATTAATTTTTACTTTAGCTCAATTCATAGTTATATACATATGCAGAGAGCTTCAACTTCACTTTTATCTCATAGTTCACTAATTCTAGGACGTCCTAGTTATGAGAATCAATGATTTGTTCTCATGGCCATAACCTGCATACTATGAAGTTATGAACATGAATGGGTACTATCAAAAATATTGTCTAAAAGAGCAATCAAACTGAGTGTGTAGAGCATGCATATGGCTCATTATCATTGCAAACAAGTGGTAAGCATGCAACATAGTGCCATTGCAAAAGGTAGAATTCCTAACTAGCGAGTTGGTGATGGTTTATATCTTCAACAACTTAGAGAATGGCTTTATGAAAACTTGTTCCTTTACACTTAAAAGAATGGAATATTTATTAAAAATAATAGATGGTCAATAAGCTAAAACTAAGGAATTGTTCTATATTATAAGTGTATATTATTACTGAGAGGGTAGCTAAAGATAGTGAGGTCTTATTGGGATATATTTTCACTAAAAAATTTAACCTTTTAGAAATTAAAGGAAGAATTTTATAGGCTAGCTAAAGATGATAGTTTTATTTAGATATCTTTTGGATTAAAAAGTTTAACCTTTTATATTATTAGCTAGAGGCTAGTGAAAGATGATGAGGTCATATTTGAATATCTTTTCACTAAAAAGTTTAAGGAATAATTTTATAGACTAGCTAAATATGATGCGGCCTTATTGAATATTATTTGATTAAAAAACTTAATCTTTTAAAAATTAAAAGAAGAATTTTATAATTGTTTCACTAAATAATTTGCAAAAATATATATTTTAGATTTTATTTCTTATTTTGATCTTAACAACCTTGGTAGAACAACAATAGGTTTGCATATACATTGTATTTGTATCTTTCTATCAAACAACTTCAAAGTAACCATGACAAGTTTAACGGAAAAGGTTAAGAATTTACTAGCTACACAAGTTTAACAGAAGAGGTTAAAAATTTACTAGCTACAATGGATGCACATCACCTAAAACATAAACAATAATAAGATAAAGTTCAAATTCTTTGTGACAAAAACGATTGATGACCTAAAACATAAACAATAAGATAAAGTTAAAATTCTTTGTGACATAAACGATTGATAGTTAAGTCATATAATTTTTTCCCTCTAGCTTAAATATAGTAGCATATTTCTTCTTCCTCTTTTCCACATAAAGTTTAACAGAAGAGATTAAAAATTTACTAACTACAATGGATGCACATCACCTAAAACATAAACAATAATAAGATAAAGTTCAAATTCTTTGTGACAAAAACGGTTGATGACCTAAAACATAAACAATAAGATAAAGTTAAAATTATTTGTGACAGAAACGGTTGATGGTTAAGTCATATAATTTTTTCCCTATAGCTTAAATATAGTAGCATATTTCTTCTTCCTCTCTGCCACATAAATATGATATTTAGCAAATTTTTAACCATGTCACATATGATAAAGCTTGATATATTTTTCAAGGTTTAGATTATCTAATAAACTTATATTTACTTTTTTCAATCTTTATAAGCTTGATAAAGTCTTTTTCAAGGTTTAGATTATCTAATAAACTTATATTTACTTTTTTCAAGTTTTATTATCAATTTTTTTTTTTCAAAAGGCTTTTCATTTCACATATTTTTTTCCAATTTAAATAAATACAAACAATTCAACATATAACAATATCAAATAGAATCTTTACCATGCAATCCATCCTTGAATTCAACTTGGGATTCAAATAGAAACCCAAAAAACTTAATTTAAAATAACAATAATAATAAAATACCTAAAACCCTAAATTTTTCAGTGTAAGAATCTTTATTCATTAACAAAATCAGTTAATTCTGACTTGGCATGGTAATATTGTTAGTTTCAATCAAGAATGGCTACAATATAGCTACAATTTAATTTTGAGTTGCTAAATTATCTTTTTTTCATAAAATTTATAAAAAGTTTGCATATTGTATCAAAGAGATGTTTACTGATTCCAAATGTGAAATTATATATGATCGCTATGGTTTATGGAGCATTATATGTTGCTAGATTAAATCACATTTACTATATAGATATGTTTATTAATCTCTGTCGAAGGCTAGGGACTATAGCAATGAGTATGAGTGATCGGAAGGGATGACACAAGCATGAGTTGAAGGGATGACACGAGTATGAGTTTAGAGTGTCCTTTGAATGCTTGTTTTAAATAAAAGATCTACTTTTATTTAAGTCAGATATTATGTTCACAACCATTCTAATATATGTGATTATTAGATTTCAACAAGATTATCACACGGAATTTAGTTACAAAATATGTTAGTTGACCAAAATTTTTCATTGCTTTCCATAGTTTAACATTACAAAGCAAATTATAATATTATTTTCAAATATTTAAATTGATTTATGTCTTTTATGATTGGTTGATAATTTGAAAGTCTTATTACATAGGAGACGGTGGTCTTATTGGAATCTCTAACTTTATTTAATGTGAATCTTCTATCTAGATCAAAATAACCTTAATTCAATAAGCAGTAATGACTAAAGCCTTATTGGGATTGCCTTTATTTAATGTGATAAACCAGATGAATAGCCTTAATGGAGCATCATTTCTAATATTAGTATTGAGAAAATTTATGTATCATATTGTTTTTATTTTTTTTTATGTTTAATTATATTTAATTTTTTCATATTAATTATAATTAATATTTAACTAATTCATAATTTTAAAATGATGATTATGGATTATTTTGAAAATATGCATATCAATTAAAAATGAAACATGAATTTGCCAATCATACATGTAAAAAAATAAAAAATATATATCTAATAATCAATTTCGAGTCTATGTCGTGGAAGAATCAAATCAATATTATTAATCCCTACCTCTGGTATGGACTATAGCAATCCATAATGTAGTTGACTACATATTAATCTTGTGGTTGACCATAAATTTTTGTGGTTTTCCTTAAGTTTAACTCTATGTTGTTAAATTTGTGTATTTGTTTTAAATATTTAAAACAATTTTATGTTTTATGATTGATCACCTAATTGAACCTCTTATTCTAGAGGTGGTGGTGACTTTTTAATTTACTATTAGATGGTTTGGAATGGATGACATGGGCATGCGTTTAGATTGTCCTTTGTATGCTTGTTTTAAATAAAAGTTCTATTTTTATTTAAGTGGTATTATATTAACAACCATTCTAATATATGTGATTATTAGATTTCAACAAGATTTACACAGAATTTAGCAATTAGTCAATGATACTTGTCATTGACAAGACCTTTACATAAGATTAGTGGCGGTTATTATAAACCTTATCATGCAGATATAATTGTTGACAAACAATCTCAAAAAATAAATGTATATGCCCATCTAATCAAATAGATGAGATCTTATGTTAATTGACATAAATAAATCTCATAATTGTATATGCCATCAAATTAAATGGACTAGATTTTAACTTAAGATCCTTTGGTGGTTATTTAACTACAAGTTTACATATCAAAAGAATTATGAGATATTCACATTTAATACAAAGATATGTTAATATCCACTAAAATTAGCCTCTACAATTTACTTATCAATATCAGGAAGCATTCAATGATATTTCAAAAACCAGTACAATTAATGTTGATGTTTTTTTAATGTTTTTCCCACCCTATTTGTAGATCCAAAGAATAGTGGTATATTTCACAGCTTCTCAACTTATTGACAACACTAGTCATTGTTTTACCGAAACTTAAGGTGAATATAATTACCCATGAGAATCTGAATATTTATTAAGTATAGAATTATATATAATTCAAGCCCATACTAATGATGGATTTCTTTTTCAGACATTGTGTAGTTATATTAAAGGTATATGGATCACTGCTATTGCTCATTTGCATGAACTAAGTTGTCATGATGGATTTCTTTTTCAGACATTGTGTAGTTATATTAAAGGTATATGGATCACTGCTATTGCTCATTTGCATGAACTAAGTTGTCATGCAACACTTGTTACAGTGATACTAGTTATTACATACAACACTTGTTACAGTGACACTAGTTATTATAGTACACTCATTGCATTTACAATAACACAAAATATTCTATTGCACCTTATTGCATTTATTGTTTATGTGATAGTGTTAAAGTTTTTAAGTCAAGAATTAAAAAAAAAAAAACATATTTATGAGATGATAAAATATAATTAAAATTTATTTATGAATTTTTTTTTTTTCATCAAAATTAAATTATATATATATATATAGATGTTATTTCAAATGTATATAAAATAAATTATTGAACATGGATGAAGTTCTTTTTTTAAATCACATTTTTTCAATTGAATTTTGAAATGGTTCTATTATTATATGATTTTAATAACATTTATTTGCAAAAGGTCATAAAATTGTGTATTTTCACCGTTTGTTATGCTATCACGCCCATGCCTCACACTTGGCTAACAAATCTGGACAATCTTCAGTAGCATAACCGATGTTCCTATAGTGGCCTCATTTGGTGGAAAGGAAGCTTCTCTCTTGCCACCAGAAATTATGAAGCGCTGATTCAAGAAACGACCACCCCCACCTGGCTTACCTTCCTAGCTCCCTCCATCTATCTCTATCTTTACCTTCTCATAACCCAAGCTATCGCCCTGAATCCGTTGACCAATCTCTTTGGTCTTCATCAAAAATGTACAAACTAAAAAAGAGTTTTC
Organism: Picea engelmannii; assembly: GCA_009831015.1. Lineage (NCBI taxonomy): Eukaryota > Viridiplantae > Streptophyta > Pinopsida > Pinales > Pinaceae > Picea > Picea engelmannii. The sequence continues at coordinate 215,040 of ML777527.1, read as the reverse complement.
CCCCCCAAGTTACGTAACCTATTTACCACCTACTACCTCTCACATCGATGTCGCATCAAAGCAGATTACTCATGATATTTCTTCCTCATGTCCCACGTGAATTGACATCTGAAATGCTAAACTCCGCTAAACACATACGGCCCACTTCGTCCGCTGAGGTTAACCTCCAAAAGCTATAGTTTACTCACTTCTCCGACTTAGTCTATGTAAAAGGGGAGGAGGGCAGCCTTCTCTTTGGATAATATTGAAAATTTATAAATAAAATTTATTTAATAAAAATAATAAAATAAATTATTATTAAAAAATAAGATAAATATAACAATATAAAATACTTTAATCCATTTAACTCTTAAAATAATAAAATGAGTATAAATTAAAAATAAAAAATTATATATTATATATTACCCAACCCTTCAATATATTTATTGAAAAGGTAAATATTGTTTTAAAAACATTTAAATATAACAATATATAACAAAATAATGAGCATCCGATCCACTGCATGTAGTATTGTATAAGTAATAAGCAATTAATAGAAAAAACTACACTACTCTCTAAATTATATATATTTTCATTATTTTTGATAATATTGAAAATTTATAAATAAAATTTATTTGATAAAAAATAATAAAATGAATGTTCAATAAAAATAAGTAAAATATAACAATATAAAATATTTTAACCCCTAACTTAATAACTTAATAAAATGAGTATATATTAAAAATTAAATATTATATATTACCTAACCTTTCAAATATCCATTGAAAAGAATATTGTTTTAAAAACATTTAAATATAACAATATATAACAAAATAATCAGCATCCGATCCACTGTATGTGTATTGTATAACCAATAAGCAATCAATAGGAAAAACTACACTTGGCGGATGAGATGCCTTCAGTGATATCTTAATGATTTTTTGAAAATGAAGAACTCCATGGCCAGGCTCCCCACTTGCACCGAACTCCAGCCAACACAGCGTTCAGAAAGAATGCAGAAGAGTATACCAGATTTCCCCACCCGTGAGGACTTTTACCAAAAAATTCTAGCGAATTCCTCCTCGTGAGAATGTAACTGCCAGTTGTCCATTTTACCCACACCAATACTTGAAGAGCACTGTATACCCATCTCCCCAACTTTTGGTCATTGGCAAGTAGTAGACAGCCCATTACAAGGCAAAACATCTCCAAAATTATCATCATGAAAAATATTTTTTGCTCCAAGTTAAGCCATGGCAACACAAAAACCAAAACACAAATGTCCCATGGATAAGACCTTAATGGAACAAGGTAGCTAAAAATGGTAATCGAAATAACTAGAAATGTTTTCTCCTTCAAGCTAAGCCATGGCAACACAAAAACCAAAACACAAATGTCCCATGAATAATTCCTTAATAGATAAGAGGGTAGATAAGAGAGTAGATCAGAGAGTGGAGCCAGGTGCAACGAAAGATTCAAACAAATACCAATAAAGAGAAATATTTTACGCTTCAAGTTAAGACTTGGCAACGCAATGAACAAACCACAAATGACGTATAGATAATACTGGCTGTATCTATACATGCTTGGAGGCAGACATATCAAAGTGGAAAAAATCAAAGCTAAATATAAATAAGGACTAACAGAAGTAAGCTGTGAGAAAACAATCGCAGAGTCCATACACAAAGCAATACCAACGGCTGCTATTATCACTGCAAGTCTAGGCTTAGAGGGTAACGGGGAAATATCAGCTTCTTTTCCAATCAGAACAGCCCAACCAACAGAGCAAATCAAGTTAACACAACCCACTATAAATGATAAGGTTTTGATGCCTAGAAGATCACCCCTGAAGATAAGCACTTGGCAAACCTGGGTGTTATTAAAATCAGACTTGACCACAGCTTTGGTTAGAAATGCATTGGCAGCGAATCCACTTCCTTTACTGTCCACCAGGTACTCTCTAATTGTCCTTCTGGCTGCCAGAGAACTAGAGAAGCCATCCACTCTAAACCAGAAAGTAAGTAGAAGGTTTATTAATACTTCAGTCAATCTTGGCACTATGAAGGAGGAAATGTTGTATTCTACAGTTCCCTCTTCGCCTCCTCTACCTCCAGCCAAATAGCCTTCCAGAGCTTCCGAAGCCAGGACTCTGACTCCTCTGCCTTCCGCATCTTTAGACCTCAGAGATCTTAGCAGTAGCTTTGTCCAATCATCACGGCTGGCGTTATTCATTGGAATGCAGATGCAAATATGGTCTTTTGCATTGATAGACCAGGTAGGGATATAATCAAGAATTTTAGATACCACCTTGGGCTCGCTCACTCTCAATCTGTGCTCTTCATCAGCCTGCTCCAAGGGCAACGGACCCTCCACACGCAACAGGCTGTCCCCGTTGCAAGCATGGCAGCCATTTGTGAGGCAGGTGAGACATGGGAGTAGGCAGCATTGGGACTCAGGGATTAGTTTCAATGTCCCAGGCATCCGAAGAGCAAGCATGATGGTCAGCTCTTCCACTGTCCGGAAGACGATGCAGTTGCAGGAATTGCATCGACACGGCTCTACAAGGTTTTCTGCAGGGAGTACCTCACGATCATTTATTGCATCTTGTAATGGACGGAATCGCAGAAGGATGGAGTCCACAATAGGGGCATTGGATTTCATGAACTCCCTGATGGACAAATTGGGTTTGCCGTTTGATAGCATTACAACAGAAGCAGTCTGAAGAACAATTTCTGCCGTACAAGTGGTCTGTAGACGATCTTCTCCCTCTGTAGAAGCTGTCTGTACACCTCCATTTTCATTAGAAGCGGTATGTAGACGAACTTCTCCCTCTGTAGAAGCAGCCTGTACACTTCCATTATTTTCATTAGAAGCGGTCTGTAGACGAACTTCTCCCTCTGTAGAAGCAGCCTGTACACTTCCATTATTTTCATTAGAAGCGGTCTGTAGACGACCTTCTCCCTCTGTAGAAGCAGTCTGTAGACGACCTTCTTCCGCAGCAGTCTGAAGATCTTCTTCTCGTCTAAAACAAGGTATGTTGATGCCCAGTCGATGTCGAAGCCGTCTGAAGAACTCGCCCATCTCCGGGAGACGAACTCGTTCTGTAGAAGCAGTCTGTCGATCTTTTGTAAACGTGGTCAGTCCATCTCCATCTTTAATCCCATTTATGGGCTTCAGTTTGGGACTTGCTAGAATGTCCAGGACATCCCGGGCACCTATCTCCAGATCCAGCCTTCCTCTTATCACGCTTGTAACTAAAACTGCTAAATTACCCAGGCTTGTAACTCCAACAACAGGAATATCAACAAATCCGGTTACACCTTCACTTAATTCAATTTGTGCTAACGCAACACTTGATAACCATGACAACCAGCAAACCAACTTGATAATCAACAATTGCAGATTCTGGACTAAACCCATTTCAAAATATAATCGAAAGGGAAAATTTACCGGACTTGCGATCAAAAAAACTTAAATCTTCCACTCAATCTATGCTCAGTCTATGTTGTGCCTGCAGACATTTATATAGAAAAACACATCATTTGGCTTCTACACTATGCTATCCATGAAGTTTCGCTTTATCATGGAAGGGAGAAATGCCTAGCAATTTCGTCGTGTAGGTGTACCGCGTATTAGGAATCTTTCCACCGACCAGAAATAATGACGCGTCTGGGAAATTCTGTTATCTGAAGCAACCAAAAGATTTCTCGTTGTGAGTTAGAAAATGATTTTTTATTTTTAGACCCCTAGAAAACCAATGAGTTCACAAATTGGTCCAAGTGTTATTTCCTGGGACATATGCTCGGTGACATTGAAAATGATTGCGCTCGGAACACATGCTCGGTGACATTGAAAATGGTAAAGAAAGGAGCAAAGACATGAATTAATCATATCCGGTTTGTTGAAATCAGAGGGGATGAATGTTAGCCATCCAGGGCGACACAAAAGAGTTAAGAGCATCTTGACCTTTGCATGTATGTATATTAGCACATCCTCAAACTAGTGGCTGGTGAATTTTGAAAGGTTTTGGAGGTTTTGGTTGGTTCAGAAAATAAAATCTTGCTTGGTTTATGTTTCAAATGATATGAATAATTTGATTATTTTTCATGTATTTTTAATATTTTATACTTAATAAAAATTAATATTTTGGTTTGGTTTGGAAGTGAATTGTATAAAATTTCTTTTTGTTTTAAAGGCTTATATCAACACATTAATTTTAAAAGGTGGAAAATCAAAAGAAGTATATTCACCACTATAACTTTTAATTATGTAGTTGGACTAATAAATAATTTTATTAATTAATTGCAGTTAAAATAATAAAAAAAACAATTTCAAATCGATAACCTCGGCCTTAAAAAAAAGGAGGTTGAAAGGACGAACACACGTTAAAATCCTCTGAACAACATGGTATCATTGGAGGAATCCCGGTTAAATTAATCCGAAAAATGCTATTCAAGTCGATAACCCTTAAAAGAGAGATTGAAATTTGAAAGGACGAACATGCCGCTAAAATCTTTCTACAGGCTTAATATTTTGCATTGTTTCCATCATTATATTCTCTATCTCCGTCGTTATTTTTGTATTGGATGACATCTGACTTGAATCTGTACACCATGTCGCAAGGTGCAGATTGCAGAGCAGACAGAGTCATCGCAGGAGAAGAGATCAGCTGCGACTCAGGTATCCAGAAATCCAAAGTGGCAAAGCAGGGCCTCCCATTAGACAAAATGCGTAAATGAATCCCTAAATTGCCCCAATTTTGCATTCATAAAACATAGATAGAAAGGATTAGAGAAAACCCTAGAGTTAAACACGACTGAATGTTTTTCGCAACTGTACCACACCCTTTAAACCTAATTTTAGCACCACAGACGACCATTATGCGACATCTACAAAAAATTTAAACAAGGAACTTTCTACGAAAAGACAAAACAGAAACAGAAAACACAACTTTTAGCTTTCAAAACTCTAATCACCAGCCTAGATTCAATCAATGCTGGATTTAAAGACCCGACCAGAAATGAAAGACGACGAAATAAAAAGATACAATGGTTTTAAGTCTTTACAGTAGGAGCCCTTTCTGCGACATGTAGTTTTACTGCTATGAAAACTGGTCTAATCGAATAAAAAATAAATCCATTCAATAAAACTTCAATTCTAGTGCCATGAAAGATTAGCACTATCCCTTCGAGAAGCTTCTCTATAGTTAGTCACTATAGCAGATGAAGCAAAGTGAAGCGGGTGTCCTTAACTCGATTGTGGGTTCCGGTCATCTGAGGGCTTAGCGGCGAAGTCGACTTTTGACGTTTCAGTTGGCCCTCCCATGACCCTAACCTAAAATCGGGTACAGTCGGGGGAAGAGGAAAGTATTTCTTCCATCGTCTCGACTTCAACAGGGGTGTCATTGCCTCAGCCTTCAATTTGACTTTCTCTGTCTACTGCGGCACGATCTGCATCACCGCCTTCACCATTCTGGAGAAAAAACAAAATCCAAACGTCATGACATTTTAATCTCTTTGTACAACAAAGGCCATAAAATGAAATCCACGACTGCACATGGTCATAAATGGTTGGGTTCCATATTCACATCTCTCACTCTGTAACAAAACCCTAATTTTTGTTAATCACTCAGACGTGGTAATCATCTAGTCACCATAATAAATTTTAAATATGATGAAGTAAAAGTTAAAACATAAACATGTAAATGGATGCCTTTATAATAGTGAGGAAGTTAGTGGTTGAAATCACAACCATTGATTTATTGGGACGACTAAGAATATTCTATCAATATTTAATCTTGTCCATACAAAACTAATTAAGCACTAAAAACCTATTAAATGTGCCCATTATCAATAGGTGTACGTCTTTCTGCGTAATAAGTGTAATTGACCGTTAGGTTTAATCTATAACGGTGTGTACATCACATTTGGTCATTGAATAAGGATTAAGTTGTACATCATATATTACTGGCAATAAGGGTGTTTTATAAAAGTTTTAGGTTTTGGTTCCTTTTTAGAGATATTGTTATTTAATTTTGTTCTAAATCTGATGAGAAATTGTTAGATCTGCATATTAAATATTAGAATGATTAAGTTTATATAATCTCAATGTATGAGGGGTTTGGGTTTTCAGCAGATTGAATGTACTTATACATTCAAAAATATAATTTAAACAAAAAAAAATTGATTCACTCAAATTTATAACCTAATTCCAGTGAAAAGTAACAAAAGTTTAAACTTTTAGACAACACCAACAGTCATTGATAAATGTATTATTGAGATATGTATTGTTGAATCTAAATTAACTTTAAATTTAATGATGTACATGTCAACATATATAATATTTTTATAACAAGATGCTTATCTTTGTGTCTATACTAAAGAGTTATAATATGAGGCACTCAAATCACTGCATTTGAAATGAAGGATTTTTTT
>ML777527.1:140733-156200 GCA_009831015.1 Picea engelmannii | reverse complement strand
TATCCTCGAAAAGTGATTCTTTTCAGAAAACTAATTTCATATCATAATGAAGGTTATCAAGCGAAAAATTAAGGCTGGAAAATATCGAGTATTCTGAAAAACTGAAATTTTCAGCATCACCCCTCTCTCCTAAAGATCATTAAATTTGTGCCAAACTGTAAACAACTTCTAGAGAGCTGTGGGAAGTGTCTCGAAACCCGTCGAGATATTGAACAGGTCTGCTGGTAGTGGGTAAATGCATGCATGATGACAAGACAACTTCGCCAGGGTACTGAACAGGCCTGCTGGCAGGGAAACAATGTCGGGTTCAAGAAAATTATCAGGTATAATTTTTGATATTAATCATAAAATGCCCTTCATTTTGAACTGACAATTCTTGGACAGGGTAGGGGCATCAGAGTGGGTTAATTGACATCCCTGCTGAGGCTATAGACGCCTGCTGGTAACAGTGGCCCTGTCAACAGTATCAAAGTCATTGGCCTGAGTATCGTTGCTCTCATAATTAACACTTGTCACCGTATTTCATTTTGAACAGAAGGACATCTGAAGTTAGACGATGTGGTGTTTTTGGAATTTGATTGGGATGCTTGTTCTCCCTTCAACTATTATTTGATATTTAATCATTCTAATCAGTCCTAACATGAACTCATTAGTGGTGCAAAGATAATTGCTTCTCCCAGTAAGTCACCACTGTTGGCAGCCCTACATGTTCTTTCTATTTTGAACGACAAATGACACTTCCTGTAGCTGCCTACACCTCATCCTGTAAATATCACTATTTGGGGGTGATTATTGGATTATATAAGATGTTTTATTATTATTTTTATTTTTTTGTTTTCGTGCTTGATTCATGACTGAAAGCATGAATCAAGCCTGCTTTCATATTATATCGCTATTTAAAACATATTCAATATTGGAATGATTTTCCCTTTTGAATTTGTTTGAATATCAATATAATACCTATGTTGATTTACATTTGGACTATAAACTTGATTATTTAAATTCTTTGTAAATCAACTTTCATATCAAAATGTCGATTCACATTTTGATTTGTAAAAACATTTCAATTCCCATCCTTTGCAAATCGATTATATCCATTACATGACTTGGAAATTAATGTGCAAACATCATGTCCTGTACTTTACCGTTGGCTGGCAGGTTGAATTGACATGCCTCTCATTACGAGTTAAGTTTTTGTGTTATGCTTTGTACTCAAAATGTTCATTACCATAAGCGCTCGAATTTCGTGACCGAAACCCTCATGCTTATGTTATGGTCGCACTAGTGTGTTGCTAGTTTTGTTTCCATGGTATCAGCTCAGACTTGTCCCTTTTACCGCTACCATCTGAACCCACAGTTAGCTTGAGTCTCCCTCGTTACAGTCTTGTGATACCCTTAATGGCTCCTGTTGTTAGGATAGAGCCAAATGGCTCTCAAGCGTTGTTGTCTCATGATGATGCAACCGAGGATTTGAAGGCCCAGGGTTGAGACATTTTCATTAAGAAGTTTTAGGGGTATAACCTATGCGTGGCCAAAGAATTCGCCCAAATATTTGATGGATGCAGTGTGAAGGTTGGTGATTTTAAGTTAGAGGTGACTGAAGAGTTTTTGAGTGAAGCAACATGGCTTCCTCTCACTGATCAAAAGTGGTTCAAGAGTTTGAAAATTGACAAAGTGCCCTAGAGTCTTTTTATGACCTCCAGAAAGATTGTCTGCTATGAGAAAGCTATTCATGTTTCCCTGCTTAAGGTTAGGTGGCATGGTTTGTTATCGGTTCTTAAATAATTTATTACCCGTGAGGGTTGTTATGGGATGGTTTTTCTTTACCATGTGTGATTTCTCATGCATTTTATCGGATTCCATTTGAATGTGTCATTTTATTTTCTAAGGAGTTTGTACAAAATGTTGAAAAGATACAAGAAGAAGAACCTTGATTCTAGCCTCTTTCACAATGGTTTAGTTAAAATGCTATTGGTCCATCATTTGAAAACCATGGATGATGATTGGGATGGTTTCTTATCTCGAAACGGTTTTGTTACAGACTTTCCCACAGAAACCCCTATGCTGGATAAGCCCATGATAGAGAAACATTGTGATTTCTCAAATGACCAGCCACATCCTTTGAATGAAAACCCTCGTATTGAGGCAATACTCGATCAGGTTTTACCTGGGCAACAGAATGTTGGATCCAAGTCAAATGTAACCCCTGCGCATGAATTAGTTGTTGACCTTAAAGCCACTAGAAAAACCGATAACAAGCAGCCTCACAAACTGTCCAAACAGAAGCATGCAGCTTTAGGTTTTCTAAATAAGAGGGTTGGCCAAATCATTTCGAGGAGCCTTCATAATCGATCTAAGCCTCAAGTGAGCTCAATCGACTCGATCAAGATCCATGTTGATTCAGAATCTAAAATTAAAAATTTCCTCGCAGAGGAAGATCCAGACTATGGAAAGCCAGACCCTCTTCATCCGTACGACTTCATTAACAACTTCCCACCATGCCTTGAGGGTAGCAAGGAGTTTACTGATATAAAACTCGGCCAAGGGCCGACAACAGGTAATATTGACATTATTGCACCCAATTATACGCTCCCTCGACAAATTGCCCCTATTGTGCATTGCGAGGTCTGCTTGCATTGTATCGAACAATACTATAAGGATGTCTCTATTCTACAAGAAAGAATCAAATCACTCACATCTCACAACGAATCATTGACAAAAGAAAATCGTGACCTCAAGGCAAATGAACAGAGACAGGCCAAGCGTCTTAAAAGAACATGCAACATTGTAATAAAGAATGCAGACAACGTGAAGGCCATAATAAATTTTGAGATATCTTGATCCTTGTTTAGTTAGTAATCAAATGGTAAGATTATTTTTATTACAGTCATGTTGTTTTAAAAAAAAAGATCAAATAAGTTAAACATTGATTTCTTTTACCAATATAAGACTAGCTACATAATCGAGAGATTATGTAGCCACGTCATTTTCATATAAAATTTAGTAATTATTTGTTAATAAAATCGCCTAACTTGTCCCTATTTCATTTTTTAGGGCATGGTATATTTGATGCTGATCTCATGGTATGGAGTTTGTTCGATCTAGTTGTGTAGTATCTCCTTTTGTTTATTTTGTAAATTGGCAAAACTTTCATAAATTTTGAAGATACAATTTGATCATGAAAAGTTGTAGTCTCCCATATTTGTAATGTTTTGATCTTATGGGATCTGATCTTATCCTAAGAGATAGGAAGATCAGATTTCCCAAAGACTCTTTAAAAACAATGCATTTTGTAATTGAAGGCATCTTGGCCTGGAACCAAAGATGGATGAATGATTTCAAAACTAAATGAAACAACACACAACATTTTGTCTTTAGCCTTTTGTTAATGGTGTTTCGTTGATGTTTTGATTTGTTTAATCTTGGTATATTAATACATCTTGTATCTTTAGACTCAATGGTCTGTTATATTCCAGGATACTCCTGTTATAAATGTCATCCATAATTTGTTGTTCTAGATGTTAATACTGTGATCATGTCTTCAATTTGAATGATAGGATTTATCTTTGATTTCCAGTTGAATAGTGAAATGCAATATGTTACACTCAGATTTATCTCACTGTAATTATTTGCGATCATAAGATCACAGGGTTTGATTTGTGTTTCCTTCTCTGTTATTAAACTTCAGCCACCAATACATGTGATGAATTTATTCGAAACAGTTTAGAATAAGTCTATTGTAGATTTATCTCATAGGCTTGGCTGCTGGATACTCTTGGCTCATACAGAGACACAGATACATCAGACAAACTAACTTCAGGTTAGCTCTTTTGTGTTTTCTTTTTTATTTTAATTCAATTTCTGTCATTTACGTATTAATGAAACCAAAAAGTTTAGATCAGCTTTTGACTATCTGTAAACCTGTGTTTCATAGTTTGGTTAATTCAAGATTTGTTAGATTTATAGAAAGAAAACAAAAAAAATATTTAAATGTGCTTTCTTTATATGCTTTCACATAAGCAATTATTTTTAAATTCATTTCGTAAGTTCTTAGTAAAACTTGCAAACTGTAAATGCTATTCATAAGCGAGATTTTTATGTTTTCTTTATGATAGTTATATTAGAGTATGTACATATATATACAATATAAATTTTAGTATTACTTAGTTATCCCTTTCTCTTCATTTTAGGATTTTATATTGGCTAACAGAGCCATTAAACTTGTCAGAACAAGTCATACCAAACAGCTTGGGTTACTTAGACAACCCCGGACCATACTTGTTCTTCCGGTTGAAGGATAATCATTTTCGCCCATCAAAAAATGGAGCTATAAGGAGGGCCTGGTTGCAATTGATGGCAGATGGAAGTCGTAAGACTCCTCCCCACAACACTCGCTCCACTATAGTAACACGTAGTCCCTCGGACAACAACATTACTTCTGAAGCAACAACTACCTCAAACAATAATCTTGAGTTTCTTGTTGAACCAGTAACACCAGCTCCTCAAGGTGTCGACGTACAAGAAATGGTTCGTTAGTCACTTATAAGGACACAAAGTGCTTTGGCCCATATCAGACAATCTGGTAGGCCTCTTAATCAACCTGTAGATTTCTCGGATATCTGAGAGAAACTTGAAGGAATTGGTCTACTTTTAAATCCTGTGGAAGATAATACTATAGACCTTGTTGAATATCCTACTCTTAGAGTTGGAGGATTTGATATCCCACCTTCCCCACCTAGTTCATCTCCATCCTCGTAGGGAAGAGAGTCATTTGACGAAGGCTGTTCATCATCTGAAACATCTCAGCCTTCAACACCCCCAACACCCATGGCAAACCAAAACAATCCCGCCATACCTTGGCTTGATCAAGATGTCGTGGTTGTACCTGGACCTCAACACCCATTGCCAAAACACCCAGAGAAATCGTTACCTAAATTTGACCTAGATTCTAAGAAACTTGCCGAAGATCACATAAATAAGTTTGTGTTGGCCATTAGACTCCAAAGTGTAGAACATGAAGATGTAGTATGTAGACTCTTTCCTTATACGTTTGAGGGAAATGCTTCTACATGGTATTTTTCCCAACAGTCCCAAACTATTGTCTCTTGGGACAAATTCGAAACCTGTTTCTCAGAGAAATTTGGAAATGATAAATCTCCTGAAGTCCTGGTTATGGAACTCTCCATCATAAAAATGAACCCTAAGGAGAAAGTAAAATATTTTAACCAAAGGTTCCTTACTTTAAAGAATCGAATTCCCAAAGATTCAATGCCAACTGAAAGTCTAATTGTTGCATATTACACCAAAGATCTGCATAATAATATATCAATTTGGGTTAAAAGGTCTAAGAAGTCTACATTACTGGAAGCTTTTGAGGATGCAAGCCAAATAAAAAATGATATATTAAGCTTGAAAGATAATCTCAATAGTGAAGCTGAAACTTCTTCATCTTCCAAAAAGAAAATAGAAATCCTTACCAGGCCTCCCCAAGCCAAAAGTAAGCCTGGAACTTTGGACCTAGAAAGCCTGCAAAAGGATTTCCAAAAGTTATCAAATCAAGTCGTAGACTTGAAGAGATTGGCCGAGGAAGCATCCACGAGCAAGGGGGGTTTTAAACCACCTTTAAGAAATCCTTTTCCTCCTAATCGACCAAATGCAACCACTAAAGGTCTTAATCTCAAAATCTTACAATACACTTTGCAAACTATTCTAGAAGCACATGATAACTCTGTCCCTCCTGAAAGTTCTGAAGACGTAGTTGAGGAAGAAGTAGCTGAAGAATATGAATCATCTCCCAATATCTTCGGACACTTCTCTGACAATATTTTTCAAGCAAACTTTGAAACTGTTCACCCTTACAACACAACAAGCAAAACACAGAACAAACTGTCTACCGAAATCAGTAATACTGTTCCTCCGAAATAGTCGAAACAAGCTGAAATAAAACAGAATTTAGCAACCCCAGTTTTAGAATATGACTTGATTGAAGACCTAAAAAAACTAAGGGCTAATATTTTTTGTTTTTGAGCTTTTGAAATTTCCTCTCATTCTGCATAAAATGCTTCAAAATATCGCGAAAAATAGTAAAAACAATGATCTTCATAGCAAGAAAACTGTATAAATCAGTTCTAAAATAGCAAAAAAGATCCCTACTAAAATGACATCTGAACCCCCGGATAAAAGGGATCTGACTGAAAAAACTGTATCAAATGTAGATAAAATTGTTTCAAGGACAATGACTAAAAGTCAACAGAATTATGTTGTTAACACTCGTAAAAATGTCCCACCTTTCTTACTAACTTTTTAAATTTTCAATATAAATGTACATAATTGCATGGTGGATTCCGGTGCATCATCGAATGTGATGCCTTTTGATGCTAACGTGCCACCCAGGGCACGCCCGCTCCCTCAGGACCTTCTCTTCCTTTGGCCCGAAGAGTTGAGAATGCTCTTCAAATCCCTTATCGGGACTTTCCTACACCCACATAACTCTCCTTATGATCTCCCCTTGTTCTATCGGGAAATCGAAACTCGTGTGATCGCGAGTCTCGTGGTCATGAATTCTTGTCTCTTTGAATCCCCGAAACCCGATGGGTAATGACCAACACTTTGTTGTTCCTGTCGGAAATTTCCTCATCGGGAAATCGGCCTTTGCGCTGTCATGATCCACTGCCCTCATGGATCCCCGACTTCCAATCTCCGATGGTATCTCTCTCCACTCCTTAGCTCCCTCCGGCTAACTCTGTTCTCATGCGACCTGCTAGTCCACGAGACCACGGTCCTTTCCCCTGTTGGAGTTTTGGAATTCGCGGAATTGGAATGTGTAGAAATTACGCTCTCGGGAGCTCAGATGCCACTTGGCGTTGACTCCTGCAAGGATTAACCTTCCAACACCTGTCCTCCACTACATCCTTAACCCCATCGGGAAATCGCGTATCGGGATATCACGATTCCCGTTGTCATGTGCACGGGACTTTCAATTCCCCAATCCCCGACTCTGCGGGATCTCCTGCCATGTGTCCTTGCTGTTTGTTGGCTCTGATCCTATCAGGAAATCGCAGATTGTGATTCCAACATGCACGAGTCTCTTGTCTCCGGAAACCCCGATTCTCCGATTTACGATTCTTCGGGATCTCTTGCCACGTGTCCCTGCCAATGGATGGTTCTGAGCTCCCATCGGAATATCGCAGATCGTAATTCCCTGATGCAACGATTCTACACTCCTGAAATTCCCGATGGGTAAAATCCCGACTCCTGTCCTGATGTCTGACGCGTGTCCTGCCAAGATCAACGGCTAGGATCCTTTCTCGGGATTTCGTGACTTACAAGGTCTCGATTCTCTTGACCTTCAAAACCCCGATGACTCTGATATCCCGATGACTCTTCCGGGACTCCTCCTCTACCTCTGGGCTTAACCCCTGCGCAACTCCCCGAGATCTAACGGCTAGCGGGATTTCACGAATTTTCTCTGCGAATCCTAACTGTCGGTTTCTTTCCTCCCTTCTTGAGGACTTCTTAGCACGGAAATCTTCTGTGCAGCTTTTCGATAATTTCGAAGGCCTTATTCCTCCTGAGCTTCTCCAGCTTCCACAATCTCTTAGGAAAAAGAGATCTCTATGCACGTACTTGCAACTCTTTCCTGAAACATTTCACGACACAAGAACCCAGTGCTCTCCTTTGACGATATCACGAAGGTGCTATACCTCCTGAGCTTTTCCACTCTAACGCTTTCAGAGGGACTTGCATGCACTCCTTGTGGAAAACATGCAACACTTCCCAAGTGTTGAATCCTTCCGACTCTGCGCACTCCTGCAGCAGCAGTCTTCGATCTCCTTTGCTCAGATTTACAACTGAGGCTTCTTCTTCAGCCTGCGCACTCCTTGCATGGCTTCAACAACCCACTCTCACTTCTGAGTGAATAATAACAAGTGTTAAACTACCTGAGCCTCCATCAATGCACTCCTTGCAGATGGCTTCGACTGCACACCTTGCAGGAATCTCCTGGCTCAGATAGAGAAACAATTGAACCTCACTCTCTCTCCCTTTCAGACTTCAGTTTGAAACATGAAATCACATGCACAGCATATACAAAGCAAATGCATAACAAGAAGCAAACATTCATGAGCACATAAAAAATATACACAGAGAAACAACACCAACCATGAGTTTGAATCAGAACTTTCTTCTATTAATTCAAATGCCTGTACATGGGTGTTCTTCATACACTATTCTCTGCTTTCTCCTCTCTTCTCCAGAATGCTTCCGCTAGTCTTTACTACTATCTTACAATGGTACAATGAGGGTGTCTATATCCGTTTTCCCTCTCGGACTCTAAACTATCAAATCTAGACTTAAAATCCTATCTACCAGCATTAAATCTATTAAATGCCGACTATCTACCAAAGGATGAGAGCTTAAAGGCTCAAGGTCCAATACAATATACAAATGCACCTTCATAATGGCTTTATTAAAGACTTGCACTACAATCCCAAAGAACTTCAAAAATTTGGGTTTGTTTATCCAGCTGGTCTCCGCTGGATGTGCTGGCTCGCTTGATTAGTTGGTGATGCTCCTGCATCGTACTCCTCGGCTTGAAAAATTTCATGGGCTCCTATCCATGAGCTCCTGCACGGTCTATCCATGCTTTTGTATCTCTGCTTAGCTTTCCTAGCTGGCATCTTCCACTGGGTGGTTCTTCCATTTGACCAGATACTCGAAGTATTTCTTCCGCCTGGTCTTTTTGTTCACTCGCTTGTCGAGTATACGCTCCATATGCGACTTCTATGCAATTGGCATCTTCTTCTGCCACTGAACCTCTGGCTTCTCATCACTTTCAGCTCCTGCTTCCTCAACATTATATGGATATAATTCTGAGACATTGAATGTCGGAGATATTCTGATGCCATCCGACAACTCAATCTCATATGCATTTTCTCCGAATTTTCTCAAGACCTTGTATGGCCCGATTTTCTTCATCTTTATCTTGTTGTATGTTCCCCTTGGGAACCTTTTCTTCCTCAGATGTGCCAGAACTAGATCACCAACTTAGAACTGAAGTTGTCTCCGATGCTGATCCGCTCTGTGCTTATATTCCTGGTTTGATTCCAGCAATCGCTCCTTCACCCTGCTGCGAAGTTCTTCCATCGCCTCTGTGAATTCTTCAGTGCTTTCACTCTTAGTTATTATCTGTTCTGAATCCCTCAATTCAGAAACTCCTCTTGGCTGCCTTCCATATACAATCTCAAATGGACTTTTTCCTGTGCTTTTGTTCACTGAGTCGTTGTACGCAAACTCTGCCTGTGGAAACACATTGTCCCAACTACTGTGGTGATCTGTCACCAAGCTTCTTAATAAGTCTCCCAGACTTCTATTTACCACCTCTGTTTGCCCATCCATCTGAGGATGATAGGCAGAACTAAACATCAAGTTAGTTCCCATCTTCTTCCAGAGTGTCCTCCAGAAATGTCCAATGAATTTCGTATCCCTATCTGATACTATGCTTCTGGGTAACCCGTGAAGTCTAACGATCTCCATGAAAAACAAATTTGCGATATGAGTCACATCGCTGGTCTTCTGACATGGGATAAAATGTGCCATTTTGGAAAACCTGTCAACCACCAAAAAGATCGAATCATGTCCTCTTTGCGTCCTAGGCAATCCCAATACGAAATCCATGTTGATTTCATCCCACGACCTTTCGGGTATGGGTAATGGTTGATAGAATCCCACATTCTGCTTCCTACCCTTTGAATGCTAGCAAATTCTACATCTGTCGAAAAACTTATTGACTTCCGACCACATTCCTAGCCAAAAGTATGCTTCGCTCAGCTTTGCAAATGTCTTATCATGGCCAAAATGCCCTGCTAATCCACCACTATGCTTCTCCTTTAACAGATTCTCTCTCATGGAGTAATTCATAATGCACAGTTGATTTCCTCTGAACAACAATCCTTCCTGGATCATATAATATATCCATGGGATTCTGTCTCTGAGAACTGGATTCTCAGTTGCTTCATATGCCTCTGCAAAATCTGCATCACCTGCATACATGTCCCTAAGATTTTCAAAACCCAATGTCTTGACTCGGAACTCCTGCAGTAACAAACACTTCCTGCTCAAAGCATCAGCCACTTTGTTAGCAATACCTGAAATGTGTTTAATTACAAATGTAAAATTCTACATATACTCTACCCATTTATCATGTTTCTGATTCAACTTCTCCTACTGAGTCACAAACTGCAATGCATGATTATCACTATACAAAACAAATTCTCTCGGAATCAAATAGTGTCTCCACTTCTTCAACGCCTGTATGATAGCATAAAATTCTTTTTCATACGTGGAGTACTTTAATTTTTCCTCATCCAGCTTCTCTCTGAAATACGCAATTGGTCTGTCCTCCTAGCTCAAGACTGCTCCTATGGCAAAGCCACTTGCATCACATTTGACCTGGAACACTTTCGTAAAATCCGGCAACACCAAAACCGGTTGTTCTGTGATCTTCCGCTTCAACAGATTGAAGCTCTTCTTTGCCTCTTCAGTCCAATGAAAATATTTATGTCTTTTCTTGATGGTATCCATCATCACTTCACTAATCCCACTGAAATTCCTGATGAATTTTCGGTAGAAACTAGCCAGTCCATGAAAACTTCTCACCTCGAAAATATTTCTCGGTGATGGCCAATTTTTAATTACTTCCACTTTACTTGGATCCATCTTTAATTCATTCGTCGATATGACAAACCCCAAGTAAATGAGTTCTGTCTTCATAAATGAAGATTTCCTCATGTTAATCAACAACTTCTCCTGTTGTAGCTTCTTCATTACTGCAGCTAAATGCTTCAGATGTTCTTCTTTTGTTTTACTGAAAATCAATATGTCATCCAGATAAACAATGGCAAACTTTCCGATGAATTCCTTCAGCACTTCATTCATCAGTCTCATAAAGGTACTTGGTGCATTTGTCAAACCAAATGGCATGACTAACCATTCATACAGTCCTTCGTTGGTCTTGAAGGCTGTCTTCCACTCATCGCCTTCTCTCATGCTAATCTGATGGTATCCGCTTTTCAAGTCAACCTTTGAAAAAAATTTGGCTCCACTTAAACAGTCCATCAAGTCGTCCATCTGTGGAAATGGAAACCTGTACCTGATGGTTATCTTGTTAATGGCTCTGGAATTGGTGCACATTCTCTAGCCTCCATCTTTCTTTGGACTTAGTACCGTTGGAATGGCACACGGGCTTAAACTTTCCCTGATCAGTCCTTTATCCAACAATTCCTGTACCTGTCTTTTAACCTCTTCATTCTGCTGCGGCGTCAACCTGTACGCGGCCTTATTTGGCAAACTAGCTCCTGGTATGAGGTCTATATGATGACTCACACTCCTCATTGGTGGCAACGAATGAGGTAATTCGTCTACCACAATGTCAGCGAACTCTTCCAGCAGTTCCTGAATTTCTTCTGGCAAGTCATCCACTCTTGTGCTGGTCAGAACGATTTTTGGTTTCCTGACCACAAAGAATTGTGGATCTTCATTCTTATTTACTTCTACCAGAAGTTCCTTCCCACTCATGAGAAGTACAGTATTTCTCAGTTCTGGTTTTACTTCTTTATCTTTAATTGGAAGTAATATATGTGTTCTTCCATTCTTCTCCAAAGTATACGTATTCATCTTCCCATCGTGAGTTACGTTCCTGTCATATTGCCATGGTCTTCCTAGCAATAAATGACATACATCCATAGGAATAACATCACATAAAATCCTATCATTATATCCTCCTATTTTGATGTCAACTAAGCACTATTTAGTGACATTTACCTGATGTCCCTTCTATAGCCATGAAACCTTGTATGGACTCGGGTGATCAGTTGTCTCCAGTTCTAATTTCTCCACCATCTCGGTTAAAACGAGATTATCTGTGCTACCGCTATCCACGATGACCTTGCATTTCTTGTCTTTGGTCTTGCATGTGGTTCTGAAAAGTCTGTTTCTTTGAGCTGTGTCCTCCACCTCCTTATCGGGTGTTAAGAGAACCTTACGCATCATCAATGACCTTCCATCTTCTGCGTCTTCTGCTTCAGCGTCTCGCCTCTGTGCCTCGGCAATGTGAGCTTCTCCTCCATCCTTCTTCCTATCTAGACAGTCAACTACCTTGTGTCCATTCTTTCCACATGTGAAGCATGTGAGGACTCCACCTTTGCCTCTTCCTCTACCTCTGGTATGAGGAAATGTGTTATTATTAGCGTATCCTCCACCCTGTTCTGTATGTTTCCTTCACTGTTCAACGTGTTGTCCTCGCTGTGAACTTCCACCTCTTTCTATTCTAGTCTGAGGCTTTTTCCAGTCGTCCTTGGATTTCTGGAACCTATCTTGGGCAACTGACTTACCTTTTGGCTGGCTCCTACCTCGGCCTCACTGTCCTGGCTTATGGCTCAACTTCTCTTCATATTTCAATGCCATCTGATATGCATCCTCCACCATTCAGATGGTTGTCATACTCATCTTGTCCTAGATATCGTATCTCAAGCCATTCATATACTTGGAAACTTTTTCATCATCGCTCTCCCAATGACCTGCTCTAATATTTAGTTTGTAGAATTCCTCGGTATACTCCTTTATTGTCATCAACTTCTATCTCAGGTTCTGCATTCTCCTGAACAGTGTGATTTGATAATCCCTTGGGCTGAACTTTGCCTTCATCTTCGCAATCATTCGATCCTAGCTTTTAATCTTTTTCTTGCCTTTGGAACGTCTATCTGCTTGAAGCTCGTCCCACCATAATGCTGCGTGTCCCTTCAATTTTGTGACAGCATGCCTAACCTTCTTATCTTCTTCGATGTATTCATAATCGAAGTAAGTGTCAAGAGCTCTAATCCAATCTAGAAGCTCTTCTACATACATACTCCCTTCATAAGCTGGAATGTCCATCTTTGTTTTCGAACTCATCCAGGTGATAGCCTTAATTAATCGCTCATTGGCTGCATCTTCGGCTGCAACTTCTCCTTGTTGTTCAACTTCAACTTCGCCTTCGGAGTCAGTCAGATCTCCAGCACTGGCTGTGCATCTCTGTGCTGCCTCCATATCTTCTAGTCTCGCTCAGAGATCACGTATCTGCCTCTCCATTTCTGGATTTTGTGCTTGTCTCCTTCTTCCTCTCTGGTTCCCCCTATCCTCTAGATCGGGTGATTGTCTTTCTCTCCTCGGCGGCATGGTGAAATTCTCTCTTCTCCTCTGCTATAGAAAATAGAGAAATTTTCTTGATCTGATACCACTCTGATGCTAACGCGCCACCCAGGGCACGTCCGCTCCCTCAGGACCTTCTCCTCCTTCGGCCCAAAGAGCTGAGAATGCTCTTCAAATCCCTTATCGGGACTTTCCTACACCCACAGAACTCTCCTTATGATCTCCCCTTGTTCTGTCGGGAAATAAGAACTCGCGTGATCGCGAGTCTCGTGGTCATGAATTCTTGTCTCTTTGAATCCCCGAAACCTGATGGGTAATGACCAACGCTTTGTTGTTCCCGTCGGAAATTTCCTCATCGGGAAATCGGCCTTTGCACTGTTGTGATCCACTGCCCTCACGGATCCCCGACTCCCGATCTCTGATGGTATCTCTCTCCACTCCTTAGCTCCCTCCAGCTAACTTCGTTCTCATGCGACCTGCTAGTCCAAGAGACCACGGTCCTTTCCCCTGTCGGAGTTTCGGAATTCGCAGAATTGGAATGTGTAGAACTTACGCTCTCGAGATCTCCGATGCCACTGGGCGTTGACTCCTGCGAGGATTAACCTTCCAACACCTGTCCTCCACTACATCCTTAACCCCATCGGGAAATCACGTATCGGGATATCGTGATTCCCGTTTTCATGTGTCACGTGTCCCTGCTGTTAGATGGCTCTGATCCTATCGAGAAATCATGGATCGCGATTCCAACATGCATGAGTCTCTTGTCTCCGGAAACCCCGATTCTACGATTTACGATTCTTCGGGATCTCTTGCCATGTGTCCCTGCCAATGGATGGTTCTGAGCTCCCATCGAAATATCACGGATCACGATTCCCTGATGCAACGATTCTACACTCCTGAAATTCTGGATGGGTAAAATCTTGACTCCTGTCCTGATGTCTGACGCGTGTCCTGCCAAGATCAACGACTAGGATCCTTTCTCGGAATTTCATGACTTACAAGGTCTCGATTCTCTTGACCTTCAAAACCTAGATGACTCTGATATCTCGATGACTCTTCCGGGACTCCTCCTCTGCCTTTGGGATTAACCCACAACTCCCTGAGATCTAACAGCTAGCGGGATTTCGCGAATTTCCTTTGCGAATCCTGACCGTCGGTTTCTTTCCTCCCTTCTTGAGGACTTCTTAGCACGAAAATATTCTGTGGAGCTTTTCGATAATTTCGAAGGCCTTGTTCCTCCTGAGCTTCTCCAGCTTCCACAATATCTTAGGAAAAAGAGATCTCTGTGCACGTACTTGCAACTCTTGCCTGAAACATTTCACGGCGCAAGAACCCGGTGCTCTCCTTTGATGATATCACAAAGGTGCTATACCTCCTAAGCTTTTCCACTCTGATGCTTTCAAAGGGACTTGCACGCACTCCTTGTGGCAAACATGCAACACTTCCCAAGTGTTGAATCCTTCCGACTCTGCGCACTCCTACAGCAACAGTCTTCGATCTCCTTTTCTCAGATTTACAACTGAGGCTTCTTCTTTAGCCTGCGCACTCCTTGCATGGCTTCAACAACCCACTCTCACTTCTGAGTGAATAAGAACAAGTGTTAAACTACCTGAGCCTCCATCAACGCACTCCTTGCGGATGGCTTCGACTGCACACCTTGCAGGAATCTCCTGGCTCAAATAGAGAAACAATTGAACCTCACTCTCTCTCCCTTTCAGACTTTAGTTTGAAACATGAAATCACATGCACAACATATACAAAGCAAATGCATAACAAGAAGCAAACATTCATGAGCACATAAAAAATATACACAGAGAAACAACACCAACCATGAGTTTGAATCAGAACTTTCTTCTATTAATTCAAATGCCTATACATGGGCATTCTTCATACACTATTCTTTGCTTGCTCCTCTCTTCTCCGGAATGCTTCCGCTAGTCTTTACTACTATCTTACAATGGTACAATGAGGGTGTCTATATCCATTTTCCCTCTCGGACTCTAAACTATCAAATCTAGACTTAAAATCCTATCTACCAGCATTAAATCTATTAAATGCCGACTATCTAACAAAGGACGAGAGCTTAAAGGCTCAAGGTCCAATACAACATACAAATGCGCCTTCATAATGGCTTCATTAAAGACTTGTGCTACAATCCCAAAGCACTTCAAAAATTTGGGTTTGTTTATCCAGCCGGTCTCCGCTGGATGTGCTGGCTCGCTTGATGAGTTGGCGATGCTCCTGCATCACCTTTCTCTGTTTGCCAAAAAATTAGCGCAGAA
>ML777527.1:15129-48269 GCA_009831015.1 Picea engelmannii | reverse complement strand
GTCTGTGATCTAGGTGGAACCGGAGGGAGAATTTCTACAAGAACCCCAATGCATATTGGACAGAAAGGAAACCTGTTGACGGGCGAAATTGAATGCTCGTCAACTGGAGGAGTGGATCCGGTCTGGGGTTGTCTAAATAACCCAATCCATTTGGGATGATCCACCTCGACGGGTTTAGCAACTCCGTTGGCCGATCTAAGTCCTAAGAAAACGAAAGAAAACTAAACTAAAGGAACTAATCTAAATGAAAAAAACAATTAAAGAAAACTATAAACAGATCTAAAATATATATATACAATTTACTGTCTAATATTATACAGCAGTAATTCTATGAAATTTAATGTTTAGTTATCAACAAAATTAGATCTCAACTAAAATGTACAATATTTACAGATTACAGATTTTAAATCGAAAACCTGCGAAAATCATTTGTGAGTTGTCCTATGACAGCAAAGCTATTGTTTTTGGACTTTTATAATTTTTATGAAACAAAAATTAAATGACAACTATCAAAGCTGAACAATTAAAATAAAAATCTGTACTATAAAACTGAACTATACATCTATCTAGATTACTGAGAATTCTCGAATTTATTAACTATTAAATTGTAAATAATGAACTAACCTGAAGTAACGCTTCTTATTTGTCCTGTGCACAATGGCTGATTTAGCTATTTGATGGGAGGAAACCCGCACCAGATTCTCAGCGAGCTTCTTGTAAACAGGAAGCATTAGTGCTCTTTGAATACAAATGAAATAGCAAACAAGACATAAAAACGACAACAATCTTATAATTTACAAATCATTACAGTTAGATAAATCCCTGTGTGAAGGTTTGTACAGAACAATTCATTTAATGAAGAATATAAACCTTTATTCATTAAATTGAAACAGAGTAATTGTTGTACTAAACTGAGATACATCAGACATGGACAGAATTTAAATCACAATGCATTAACCTGTAACAAGTCTTGATATCTAAAGTAGTCAATAACTTGATCACAAATTAAAATGCACAAAACCTGAACGAAGGTATGATAAATCGAAAGCTAAAGCTGTTACAAAAGATCCACTTCCATTCGAGTCTATATCATCATAAATCCATAGCCTTTGTTCTCCCAACAATGATGGGTTCATTACAAAACATTAATGAGTATATAAAGGCCATAGGGTAAAACATCCCTGTGGGAATTATCAAAAATAGTTTACAAAAAATCTGGGAACAATCTCCCAAGTCTCTATTTCTTCCTATGACTAACAACTTAAAACAAAACTATATCACAAAAACATGTTCTAAACTACCACAGCATGTCCAATTTGTCATTGAAATTCGTAGGTACCTGTAGGTGGACAAGAATACACAAGTTTAGATAATGTTTTATTAATAAAATTAACAAAAATCTAAATTTTAAGATGAGCTACATAATCTCACGATTCTGTAGCTGGTCTTATTTGCAAACATAATCGTTTTAAATCAATCCAAATGATAACATAAATATATTCTACCTATTAAACAAACCTTTAATTACTAATTCAACACAAAGCAAATCGTTCAGGCCAGAAGTAACCAAGTCTTTATGCCAATTTGAAACATACAGAAATCGTGTTTAATTAACCGAATGGTAACAGGGGTATATGCAATATGTCAAACAACTTTTATTACCAATTCAGAGCAGATAGAATCGTTTTGATAATTCGAAACTAACGAAATCATTTGTTGAATCAATTCCAATCGAAACATACTATAATCGATCAAACAAATATTTCGTATTCATTCAAGACAAACACAATAGTTTATGTCGACTCAGAACTTAACAAAATCATTGTTGAAACATACAAAATCTTTTTTTAATTCAAAACTAACAGAACTATATCAAACCAATCTTCAACACATATACAAATGACTATGCTAATTCAAGGCATACAACGTCATTAAAGAATCGAACCAAACATAAATGAATCGAACTAACTCAAGCCCGACACGATCATTATACTAATTTGAAAAGCAATAAAATCGTATCCATCAAAACATAACTGTGTCTAATTTTAGCAAACAAATCTTCTGTACATGATTCATAACGAAATCATTTTTGGTAATTCGAAAATAACAGAATCGTTTAGAATCTATTAAAACAAACAGAACTAATTGAAAGCAAACATAATCCGCTAACCAAATCAAAAAAATCGATGTGGAAATACATACCTGGGCTGTAGGAAAACGTTTCAGTCGGGATAACTTTGAGTTGATGAAGGCCGTAGCTGCCTCAACATTTCTGAAGACAATTGAACCCATAGTATTTTGCTTCTTCTCGTTGGCTTGTAGCCTGTCTCTTTCTTTTGACAACACTGTCACCCATTCCTCCAATGATTTAATCTTAGATTGCAATAGGGGAACGTCAGTGTAATAACGTTCAAGCCAAGAATTTCATTGAGTGCAAGGTGGTTGATTTGGCCTTGGCATTACAGGTGAGGGTTCGTTCAAGTTACCAAGGGTTTCACTACCAATATTAATTCCTGAGAAGTTAGGGTTATTTTTGAGGCACAGAGGTAGGTTGGAAACATAGTCATAAGGTTCCATAGAACAGAGGCCACGAGAGTAAGGGTCTTCCTCCATCAATAAATGTTCAATCTCGGAGTCCGAGTCCTCGTACAATACTATTGGTTTCTGGTCAACGTTTTTCTTAGGCTTGTTCCGAGCACATTTAGATATCCATTGTCCGTTCTTCTTTCCCTTACTGTTGACACCAGTATCACCTTTTCATTTCTTCCTTATTGGCCTCTTGACGGTTTTAATATTGTCTTTAGCACACAGGTCGGCCATGGTATCGGGTAGGTCAATGTTGGGGCAGTTCGAGGGTTTGAGAGGGGGTAGAAGGGTAGGAGGTGGCACGGCTAGCCCAACCAGAGTTTCAGTGACCACGACCTTGTCCACTTGGACACACTCGGGAGTGGCAAATCCATTCCTTGATAGGAAGGCTTGCCAACAGTCACCACTAAGGCTCAAATGGTGGACGATAATGATTTTGATCAAGAAGTGATGGAAAAGGCTGCTTTCATCCTTCTCACGCTTAAATCGTTTAGACATCTTGTACAGAATGTGTAGGAGATAGTGCGTCATGTTTAGAGGGTAGTCTATAAAATTCATCAGCAACCTGAGATGATAAAGAAATACCAAACCATAATGACCTTCACAAGTCACAAATTTATTAACAATTGCTAATAGATCATGCCACCTGGGCTTGAGGGCGGTGACAGACATACCTCTATCACAACTAACAACCTTCCTCGATGTGAATAGGAGCGACCATGACACCTCATCCACTTTTGAGTTCTTAAACCACCTCTTTCCTTTAGCTGGTAAGCCTGTAGCTGAGCTAAGGAATTCCTCATTTAGCTCGAGTTGGATATCCCCGACCTTAGCCCTGTATCCGTCGAAGGTGAGGGAAAACTGTTGGGCTACTGAAAGGTTGAAACCCTCTAATTTTTGGATAAAAACCAGCCAACCACTATACTCCAGGTTTTCGCGAGCATTGTCAAATAGGAGGAGCATTTGGCTCCCATTAGGTTCTATACGCACCACAGGTGCCATAAGAGAGAACACACAGTGAGCCGGGTAAACGGACAAGGGTTTGGACAGGGTATTCGTAGGACTGCAAGCTCAGGGATTTCCCCAAAATTAACAGAGGTAACCCAGGATAGGAGGAGAGCATTAATGCCTAAGTGTGCGAGGGTGATGGAACGAAACAATCCATACAAAACATTCATATTGAATGTACAATCGACGGTGCTATGGTGATTCATTATTGGTGTGTGTTAAAAACAATGCCATTCAAACAATTAATGAAAACTATGGTAAGTCGACCCAAATATTTGCATAAGTCATAGTGTTTGCATGGTTTAAAATCAAAACAATGTTTCGAATATAGCACCAAGGATTCGATCATAAAATGTATGCTTTGTATGAAACCATTGAATTAAGGGTCTAATCACCTTGTTAATGCGTTGTTATGAAACCATTGAATTCAATCAAAAGCAATAGAAAATCAAACCACCATTGAATCAAGGACTTCAATCACAATCATTAGAATACCATCACAGTCTTATAAAAATGAAGTCATATTAACAACAAAAAAGATGCCAAATGAGTAAAGGTTTTGGTGTCTTGCCAACTGTGTGACCATAATTGAATTGGAAATGCAATGAACACATAGACAAGAGTAACCATAATAATGCAGTGATGATTTTAATGCCATTGATGTGACTTCGAAATCAAATTTTTCACGCTTGCAATCGTGAAAACGAGAACAAAAGGCATGTGTGCAAATGCGCAAGATAATAGTGTTGTTTTATTCAAAATATTGCGATGAGAATCAAGGGTTCGAAAACACTTGTGTAGGCAGCTCATAAAGATAGGATAAAAATGCGAAATGGCTGCCAACAATGGTGACACACTGGTAGAAGCAGTTATCTATGCCAAAAGAAAAAATTCAAATTATGATAAAGATAACAATTCTGATGCAAAAACAACCAGAAAATTGTTTAAACATCATCATTAATCAAATATTCTAGTAGTGCTTAAAGGATGAAAACTGATAACAGTCTTAAGACAAGCGAGCCATGATATTAAAGATAAAATCTCCAATACTGTTGACAGAGCCACTGCTGCCAGCAGGCGTCCATAGCCTCGAGGGTTTCCATTTAACCCACTCTGATATCCGTATCCTGCCAAGAAGTTCCAGATCAAAATAAAGGACTTTTTAAGGTCAAGAGATTTCATACTTACGAATTTTCATACACCCGACATTACTTCGCTGCCAGTGGGCCTGTTTAGTACCCTGATGAAGTTGTTTTGGCGTCATGCATGCATTTACCCGCTGCCAATAGACCTATTCAGCATCCCAGCGGGTTTACAAGCACTTCCCACAGCTCTTTTAATGATTTATTTAGTTTTTAAAGATGTATAATTGAGCGGGGTGACGCTGAAATTTATGATATTTTGACATATTTTTTACAGACCTTGAAAGAATTTTTTAAAACTGTCCTTCATTAAGATTCAGAGATGGTTTGTTTACAAAACCAACGTTCTAAGGCAGGGAGACATCTTCTAAGTCATTCCTTTAAGGAACAGGGACAACGTAAAAAGATAATGGATGATCGTGACAAGCTTCTCTCAGATCGAAATCAGTTAACTTCTTTCAAACAACAGTCTTTACTCAACACAGATGTAAATTTTAGAAGCATATTATATTTGATGTTTAGACAATTTTTTAGCAGTCATTTCAGTGAAAGAATTTTCTGTTTTCTTTGTCTGAACAATCCAAAATGTAGGTATGTGTATTTCAAAAAACACAAACTGATAAGTGCAAGGGGAAAAATACAAACCGAAACAGAAAAAGAAAAGCAAACAAAAGAAAAATATTTACATAGTATACAAAGGGTTGTCATCAAGCGAAATATTTTTTCAGAGCTTGGCCATTCACCGGATAGGTGTCTAGCTGTCCCTCTAGATTCTGTAATCGGAAAGAGATGGGACCCAATTTCTCGGCAATTAAAAACGGTCCAAGCCATAAGTTCTGAAATTTTGTGTGTTCTCCCTTTCCCTCATGCGGTTTGTCCCATTTCAAGACAAGGTCACCTACTTCGAAGTTCCTATCAGAGGCAGAGTTAGAATCAAACCAGCTTTTGACCACTAGTTGATGCTGATATAACTTACGTTTAGCTTAAGCTCTTACCTCTTCTAGTTTCATTAAAGCATTAATTCGGTTCTCCAAAGGGGGACAATCTTCCTCTTGTATTTTCTGTGATAGCTGTAGTGAGGGAAGAAGAATGTGTGGTGACATAATTGCTTCTCTTCCATAGACGAGAAAGAAGGGAGAGTTACCTACAATAGTCTTTGGTGTTACCCTATCATCCCAAATTGCGTTTAACAGTGCATTATGCCATTTTTTGTGATTCTCAGATACCGTTCTCTTGATGATTTTAATCAGATTTTTATTTGTTGATTCTGCCAATCCATTGCCCTGAGGGTAGTATCTGGCAGAATACTTCAATTTAATTCCTTTTTCTAGAGCGAATTGACTCATTTCAAGAGACAAAAAATAAGAAGCGTTATCGAATACTAAACAGTCAGGGATACCAAAACGAGTAATAATATTCGAATTTAAAAAGGCAATTACCTGACTGCTATTCATAGTTCTTAATGCGGCAGCTTCAGACCACCTAGTGAAGTAATATGTGGTTGTTATGATAAAATTATGCTGTTGTGAGGATAACAGATTGATTGGACCTATAATATCAAGACCCCACTGCTGAAAAGGGGAGTCTACTGAAACGGGCTGCAAAGGAAAGGCTGGTTTCTGTATCCGCCCTTATGATTTTTGAAAAATAATACACTTGTGACACAAGGCATGGGAATCTCTAAAACATGTGGGCCAGTAATAACCGGCTCTAAAAACTTTATGTGCAGTGGTGTCACCACCAAAATTCCCACCATCTTCTCCTGCATGCAATTCTAGTAAGTCTTTTTCTGCTTCATCTTTCTCAAGACAGCGCATTAGTACTCCATCAAAATTTTGACGAAACAGAATACCATTAATCAAATGAAATGAGGCAGATTTTAATCTTAACACTCTTCTTTTAGTGGGATCTAGGTGACGGGGGGCTGACCCATGTTCAAGACAAAATTTTATATCATCATACCATGGACTGGCAAAGTTTTGTGCACAACAAATTGCATTTTGATTGTGCTGTCCTAGGTTTGACATATCGTTTTATTCTTGCTGTCCTACTGTTGAATCAACAAATAACTTGCACAACCCTTGGCCTCTCACTATTTGAGCTGGGGTGATTTCTATGTCATACTCCTGTAAGGAAGTGACCCAGTTTGCTCTCTTTTCACCTAGTTCTTTCTGCACTAACATATTCCTGATGGATGGGTAAGGGACGATAACTTTGGTCCTGGATTTCAAAAGATAAGATTGGAAGTGATTGATTTCTTTGAAAACAACGTAGGCTTGCTGATCTACCGCTGGGTAATTAAGTTCCGCACCTTTGAAAGAAGAGCTCATAAAGGCAATGGGTACTTCATTGTTTTCAACATTCTTTTGAGTTAGGATGACAGTGTAGGAGTGGTCAGAAGCAAAAGTGTAGAGTGTGAAATCTTGCGAAAAGTTGGGGCTCATGAGAGAAGGAGCGTCTATTATGGCCTTTTTTATTGAATTAAAAGCTTGATTTTCTAAGGGTCCCCAGTGATATTGTGCATCTTTCTTAATTAAATTCTGTAAAGGTCTCACCATCTCGGAGAAACTGGGAACGAATCTCCTGATGAAGTTTATCTAGCCTAAGAAAGACTGCATGGAATTTTTGGATGAGGGAGGGGGGAGTTTCGAGATGACTTGCATCCTTTCAGGGTTGATAATCATCCCTTTGCTTGACACAATAAATCCTAAGAGTTTACCTTGTTCTACTGTGAAGATAGATTTTTTAGGATTTAAGGAAATGTCGTATTTATGACATCACTGTAGAACGACTCTTAAATGAGCCAGATGATCGGTTTTGTTTTTTGAAAATACAGTAACATCATCTAAGTAAACTATGACGGATTTATTGATTAAGCCTTGGAAAGAGATGTCCATCTCTCTCTGGAAAGTGGCATCGACATTAATCAGTCCAAAGGGAATTTTCCTGTAAGCGTAGGTGCCCCATGGAGTGTGGAAGGTAGTTTTAAGTTGGTCTGGAGGAGACATCAGGACTTGGTTGTACCCTGAAAAAACATCCAATAAGGAAAGTCTTTCAGAACTAGATACCTGTTGAAGGATCTATTCCATGGGTGGGATAGGGTAGTTGTCTTTATGAGACGCTCTATTAAGGTTTCGAAAATCGACACATAGTCGAATTTCCCCACTTTTCTTCCGGACAGGGACAAGGTTAGAAACCCATTGCGTGTGCCTAACTGGGAAAATTATCTTAGCATTTAGGAGTTTATTCAATTCTTTTTTAACGACTGGTTCGAGCTTAGGGTGCATTTTTCTTAATTTTTGTTGAAAGGGCAAGGTTTGGGGTTTCATAGGAATGACATGTTGTATGATATTAGGGTCGAAATTTTTAAGGTCATCATACGTCCACGCAAAAACATCTTTAAATTCCTTAAACAATTTAATAAATGCGGCTTTTTCTTGTTCAGAACACCCCACCCCTAAATTAATGCACTGTGGATTGTGATCAGTTCCCAAGTTTACTTTTTCATATGATAACGAGGAACTGTTGGTTTTACAATTGACCGATTTTTTGAATTTATCTTGAAGATCGTAAAATTTCTCTAATCTAACTACAGATTTAGGGATCAAATTTACCATGTCTGATGAAGATTCAGGAGACCTCGGATCTGGTATTACCATGAAATCGCACAAATTGTCATCATGAGTGCATTCATCAATCACTGCACCTTGGAAAGTTTCTTCCATATGTAGGAAGCTAATAATCTGTTGATCGTCATCGAAGACTCTCCAATTCATGATGTTGTCGAGAATGGATGGCCTGAACAACAGTTCGACAGAGAATGCATTCGGGGAAAAGCCTTCTGCAGGAAAGAGTTTGGAAGCTATGTTATCTAATAGATCAGCTTGAGAATTATTCAATCTAGGAATAGAACTTATATTGAAAGAAGAAAACTTATTCAATAAATTCCATACCTCAGATTGGTAGCTTTTAAGATGCGGAGACAGACAGTGGATAGAATCTCTTACCTGTCTAACCACGATTTCGGAATCGCCAAGATAGTCAAATTTTGAATGTTCATATCTAAAGCTTTCCTGAGGCCTTGCAGTAAAGCCTCAAATTCTGCTGTGTTATTAGTACATTCAAATTATAGCCTACATGCAATCACGGTTTTGCTACCTGCCGGATCAATAATAACGCAACCTACACCTGCTCCTTCTTTGGACTTTGACCCGTCAAAATAAAGAGACCAAATTTGATTTTTATCGGGTGCATGAGACCATTGTGTAGAAGTTGTTGGCTGCACATATGCTACAATCTCAGACTGCTGTTCTGGATTGGTGATAGCTGAAGTCTCGGCCATGAAATTGCCAAAAAAGGTATCCATCCCTTATATTTCGGGTGAATCGACAGAAGGTGTAAATGGTTCATTGGGGTCATTTAAATCCGTGACTGTGAGCTTTAGGTAGTGTTCACGATTTACCTTGATCTTGTTGGGCTTGCTGTTCTCGGGCAGCCACAGGTGAGACCAATCCATCATGAAGTAGCCGTGTAGTTGCTTTGACCAGTCCTTGCTTAAAAATAGACCATACACTTATGGAATATCCACAACAATAATATCAATTACTTGATGAACTTTGGGGTTAGATGATAATCTTATAATCACATTCCTTAATTCGCCTATGACTTTAACACTAGTTTGATCAAGCTGGATGATTTTTAAAGTGGATGGTTCAACTTCAGCATTAATATTTTGACATATAGACCATGGCATCACATTGGATGACGCTCCTGAATCTACCATACAATTGTGCACGTTTCTATTAAATATTTCGAAATTTAACAAAAATGGAGGTACATTTTTGCGATTACTAAGTGTGAAAGCTTGTGGCTTTTTACTCGCAGTTTCTAAAGCTAATTTATCTACATTTGTTACATTATTTATAGGAAGGCTTCCTTTCTCGTGAGGATCAGGATTATTCTTAGCGGAAGTCTTCTAAGGAACTTTGTTCTGAACAACCTTGTTACCATTTTTTCTATTCTCGGCGATATTCTGTAATATTTTTTGCAGCAGAAATGTAAATTTTAATAATTCATAAAAATAAATGTTAGCCCTTAACTTTTTTAGATCTTCAATTAAATCATAATCTAAGTTGGGGTTTACATGACTCTTTTTAGTCTCAACTGGTTTAGATTGCTTCAGGGGCAAAGTCGTAGTGTTTTCGGAAGAAGGTTTGTTCATTGTCTTACTCCTAGTATTGTAGGGATGTACTGTCTCAAAGTTAGCTTGAAAAATGCTATCCGAGAAGTGTCCAAAAATGTTCGGAGAAGATTCTTCTTCTTCAACTGTCTCTTTTTCAACTACCTCCTCAGGAATCTCAGGAAGTATCAAGTTATCCTGGGCTTCTAGAATTGTTTGAAGGGTGAATTGCAGACTTTCTAGATTTAGGCCCTCGGTATTTGGATTAGGTCGGTTGGTGGGAAAAGGCTTCCTGAATGGGGGTTTGTAGGGCCCTTGCTCGATGAAGCTTCTTCGACCATCCTTTTCAAATCTATAACTTGATTTGACAGTTTTTGAATGACTTTAGTTAAGTTTTCTAAATCCGAGCTTTTAGGTTGTGTTTTATTTTGAGAAGGTCTAGGGAGAATCTCGATCTTCTTTTTGGAAGATGAACTAGTTTCTGTTTCATTGCTAGTAGTGTCCTTTAAACTAAGGATGTCTTTTTCAATCTAGCTGGCCTCTTCGAAGGCCTATAACAACGTGGCTTTCTTAGATTGTTTTACCCAAATGGCTATACTTTGATGCAAGGATTTAGTATAGTATGCTATGATAAGATTCTCAACAGGCATCGAATCTGTAGGGATTCGATTCTTTAGTGTTAAGAATCTTTGGTTAAAGTCTTTGATTTTCTCTTTAGGATTCATTCTTAAACTAGAAAGCTCCATGACTAAAACTTCTGGGGACTTATCGTCTCCAAATTTTTCCAGAAAGCAAGATTCGAACTTCTCCCAAGACACGATGGTATGGGGTTGTTGGGAAAAGTACCAAGTAGAGGCATTGCCCTCGAAAGTATAGGGGAACAACCTACAGACTATGTCTTCATGCTCGACATTACGGAGTCTAATGGCTAACATAAACTTTTTAATGTGATCTTCGACGATCTGTTTAGAGTCAGGGTCAAACTTGGGAAGCCACTTCTCTAGATGTTTGGGTAAGGGATGCTGAGGTCCAGGTACGGCTACAGCATCCTAGTCGAGCTAGGGTCTGGCAGGATTGTTCTGGTTAGTCATTGGTGTAGGCGGTGTGGAAGGATGAGAAGGGGAACTGCCTTCATCAAAAGAGTCTTCTCCAAAAGAAGAAGGAGATGATGGAGGTGGTGAGGGTGGTATTCCAGATCCCCCTGTAGCAGGAGTGAGGATTGGATCTGTAGGGTTCAAAATGAGGTTAGTGCCTCCAAGCTGCTCTCTAATATTAGAGAAGTCTAGAGGTTGGTCCAAAGGTCGATTTGGCTGCCTCAAACGGGTGAAGGCACTATGTGTTTTTAAGAGAGATTGGAGGACAATCTCTTGTACATCACCACCTGTAGGATTTGGGGTTACTGGTTCAACAGTGATCCATAGATCGTCGTTTGATGTGGTTGCTATTTGAGGGACGATGTTTTCGTTTGAATGAATTCTTGTCACTATAAGTGAGTGGTTGGCTGGTGGAGGAGTCTTACGACCGCCTTGTGCCATTAATGATTTTCAGGCCCTCCTTCTAGCGCCATTTATTGACGGGCGAAATTGAACACTCGTCAACTGGAGGAGTGGATCCGGTCCTGGGTTGTCTAAATAACCCAATCCGTTTGGGATGATCCACCCCGACGGGTTTAGCGGCTCCGTTGGCTGATCTAAGTCCTAAGAAAATGAAAGAAAACTAAACTAAAGGAACTAATCTAAATGAAAACAACAATTAAAGAAAACTATAAACAGATCTAAAATATATATATACAATTTACTGTCTAATATTATACAACAGTAATTCTATGAAATTTATTGTTCAGTTATCAACAAAATTAGATCTCAACTAAAATGTATAGTATTTACAGATTACAGATTTTAAATCGAAAACCTGCGAAAATCATTTGTGAGTTGTCCTATGACAACAAAGCTATTGTTTTTGGATTTTTATAATTTTTATGAAACAAAAATTAAATGACAACTATCAAAGATGAACAATTAAAATAACAATTTGTACTATAAAAATGAACTATACATCTATCTAGATTACTGAGAATTCTCGAATTTATTAACTATTAAATTGTAAATAACGAACTAACCTGAAGTAGCGCTTCTTATTTGTCCTATGCACAGTGGTTGATTTAGCTATTTGATGGGAGGAAACCCGCACCAGATTCTCAGCAAGCTTCTTGTAAACAGGAAGCAACAGTGCTCTTTGAATACAAACGATAGAACAAACAAGACATAAAAACTACAACAATCTTGTAATTTACAAATCATCATAGTTAGATAAATCCCTGTGTGAAGGTTTGTACAGAACAATTCATTTAATGAAGAAGATAAAGCTTTATTCATTAAATTGAAATAGAGTAATTGATGTACTAAACTGAGATACATCAGACATGGACATAATTTAAATCACAACGCATTAACCTGTAACAAGTCTTGATATCTAAAGTAGTCAATAACTTGATCAAAAATTAAAATGCACAAAACCTGAATGAAAGTATGATAAATTGAAAGATAAAGCAGTTACAAAAGATCCACTTCCATTCGAGTCTGTATCATCATAAATCCATAGTCTTTGTTCTCCCAACAGTGATGGGTTCATTACAAAAAATTGATGAGTATATAAAGGCCACAGGGTAAAACATCCCTGTGGGAATTATAAAAAACAGTTTACAAAAAATCTGGGAACAATCTCCCAAGTCTCTATTTCTTCCTATGACTAACAACTTAAAACAAAACTATATCACAAAAACATGTTGTAAACTGCCATAGCATGTCCAATTTGTCATTGAAATTCATAGGTACCTATAGGTGGACAAGAATACACAAGTTTAGATAATGTTTTATTAATAAAATTAACAAAAATCTAAATTTTAAGACTAGCTACAGAATCTCACGATTCTGTAGCTAGTCTTATTTGCAAACATAATCGTTTTAAATCAATCCAAACAATAACAGAAATATATTCTACCTATTAAACAAACCTTTAATTACTAATTCAACACAAAGAAAATCGTTTATGCCAGAAGTAACCAAATCTTTATGCCAATTTGAAACAGACAGAAATCGTGTTTAATTAACCGAATGGTAACAGGGGTATATGCAATATGTCAAACAACTTTTATTACCAATTTGGAGTAGACAGAATCATTTTGATAATTTGAAACCAACGAAATCATTTTTTGAATCAATTCCAATCGAAACAGACTATAATCGATTAAACAAATCTTTCGTATTCATTCAACACAAACACAATAGTTTATGTCGACTCAGAACTTAACAAAATCATTGTTGAAACATACATAATCGTTTTTTAATTCAAAACTAACAGAACTATATCAAACCAATCTTCAACGCATATACACATGACTATGCTAATTCAAGGCATACAACATCATTAAAGAATCGAACCAAAGAGAAATGAATCGAACTAACTCACGGCCGACACGATCGTTATACTAATTCGAAATGAAATAAAATCGTATCCATCAAAACATAGCCGTGTCTGATTTTAGCAAACAAATCTTCTGTACATGATTCATAATGAAATCATTTTTGGTAATTCGAAAATAACAGAATCGTTTTGAATCTATTAAAATGAACATAACTAATTGAAAGAAAATATAATCGGGTAACCAAATCAAAAAAATCGATGTGGAAATACATACCTGGGCTGTAGGAAAACGTTTCAGTCAGGATAACTTTGAGTTGACGAAGGCCGTAGCTGCCTCAACATTTCTGAAGACAATTGAACCCGTAGTCTTTTGCTTCTTCTTGTTGGGTTGTGGCCCATCTCTTTGTTTTGACAACACTGTCACCCGTTCCTCCAATGATTTAATCTTAGATTGCAACAGGGTAACGTCGGAGTAATAATGTTCAAGCCAAGAATTGCATTGAGTGCAAGGTGGTTGATTTGGCCTTGGAATTACAGGTGAGGGTTTGTTCAAGTTACCAAGGGTTTCACTACCAATCTTAATTCCCAAGAAGTTAGGGTTATTCTTGAGGCACAGAGGTAGGTTGGAAACATAGTCATAAGGTTCCATAGAACAGAGGCCACGAGAGTAAGGGTATTCCTCAGTCAAGAAACATTCAATCTCAGAGTCCGAGTCCTTGCTCAACACTATTGGCTTTTGGTCAACGTTTTTCTTGGGCTTGTTCCGAGCACATCTAGATATCCATCATGCATTCTTCTTTCCCTTACTGTTGACACCAGTATCAATTTTTCCTTTCTTCCTTACAGGCCTCTTGACGGTTTTAATATTGTCTTTAGCACACAGGTCGGCCATGGTATCGGGTAGGTCAATGTTGGGGCAATTTGAGGGTTTGACAAGGGGTAGAAGGGTAGGAGGTGGCACGGCTGGCCCAGCCAAAATTTTAGTGACTATGACCTTGTCCACTTGGACACACTCGGGAGTGGAAAATCCATTCCTTGTTAGGAAGGCTTGCCAACAGTCACCACTAAGGCTCAGATGGTGGATGATAATGATTTTGATCAAGCAGTGATGGAAAAGGCTGCTATCAGCCTTCTCACGCTTAAATCATTTGGACATCTTGTACAGACCGTGTAGGAGATAGTGCGGCATGTTCAGAGGGTTGTCTATAAAATTCATAAGAAACCTGAGATGATAAAGAAATACCAAACCGTAATGACCTTCGCAAGTCACAAATTGCTTAACAATTGTCAATAGATCATGCCACCTGGGCTTGAGGGCGGTGATAGGCATACCTCTATCACAACTAACAACCTTCCTTGATGTGAATAGGAGGGGCCACAGAACCTCGTCCACTTTTGAGTTCTTAAACCACCTCTGTCCTTTAGCTGGTAAGCCTGTATCTCAGCTAAGGAATTCCTCATTTAGCTTGAGTTGGATATCCCCGACCTTAGCCCTGCATTCATCAAAGGTGAGGGAAAACTGTTGGGCTACCGAAAGGTTGAAACCCTCAAATTTTTGGATAAAATCCAGCCAGCCACTATTGTCCAGGTCTTCGTAAGCATTGTCAAATAGCAGGAGTGTTTGGCTGCCATTAGGTTCTATACACACCGTAGGTGCCATAAGAGAGAACACACGGTGAGACGAGTAAATGAACAAGGGTCTGGACAGGGTATTCGTAGGACCACAAGCTCAGGGATTTCCCCAAAACTAACAAAGGTAACCCGGATAGGAGGCGGGCATTAATGCCTAAGTGTGTGAGGGTGGTGGAACGAAACAATCCATGCAGAACATTCATATCGAATGTACAATCGACAACGCTATGGTGATTCACTATTGGTGTGTGTTAAAAACAATGCCATTCAAACAATTAATGAAAACTATGGTAAGTCGACCCAAATATTTGCACAAGTAATAGTGTTTGCATGGTTTAAAATCAAAACAATGTTTCGAATATAGCACGAAGGATTCGATCATAAAACGTATTCTTTTTTGTATGAAACCATTGAATTAAGGGTCTAATCACCTTGTTAATGTGTTGTTATGAAACCATTGAATTCGATCAAAAGCAATAGAACATCAAACCACCATTGAATCAAGAACTTCAATCACAATCATTAGAATACCATCACAATCTTATAAAAATGAAGTCATATTAACAACAAAAAAGATGCCAAATGAGTAAAGGTTTTGGTGTCTTGCCAACTGTGTGACCATAATTGAATTGGAAATGCAATTAACACATAGACAAGAGTAACCATCATAATCCAGTGACGATTTTAATGCCATTGACGTGACTTCAAAATCAAAGTTTTCACGCTTGCAGTCGTGAAAATGAGAACAAAAGGCACGTGTGAAAATGTGCAAGATAATAGTGTTGTTTTATTCAAAAGATTGCGATGAGATTCAAGGGTTCGAAAATACTTGTGTAGGAATATCATAAAGATAGGATAAAAATGCGAAATGGATGCCAACAAAACCCCGCTTCGAAACCAAACCATTGCATAGGTAAAGGTGTAGTGGAGACATTTTGGCGCAGATGAGGCTACATGGGAAATGGAGGATGCCATGAGACAAGCATATCTGATTTTGTTTACTTCTGTACATGCAATTCATGTTAAAAGATAAGAACATCGAGGACAATGTTCCTTTAAGGGGGAGGGAATTGTAACACCCTGTTTCCCCCAGTTTGTAAAAATAACTGGACTGGCCAAGAACTGTGGCAAACTCGTAAATGTGAATATGTGATGTGAATGGGCCTTGTGGAAAAGGTTGATGAAAGTGAATAATATTATGAATTTATATTGCAGGACTGCTGAGAGGGGATATGCTGAAAAAGAGACCACGATGGCTACAGAAAGGCGCTGGAAGGCACCTGGAAAGGTGGCTTTAACTTCCACCAAAAAGCAATACCGTATTTGGACTTCACTGGCCCAGAGAACCAAAAGCGGCTCCCTAGCCCCGAATTAAAATCTCTCGCAGGTTGGTAGGTAGATGGCTCCTCAGGAATTAATGAGGGATGGGGAGGTGAACCACCCATCCATAGAGCCGTCAGGCCTGACCAACGCGAGGGAAATCACGCCACATGCAACCTCGCAAGAGGATAAGGCCTGGGGGAGAAGCGATTGGGGGGCAGACGCGAGGGGAGGAAGAGAAATCTAGCTATATGCAAAGTGGGTGATAGTAGGGAGGAGGGAGAGTAAGCTTTGCTCCTAGTCACTAGCAAACAAAGATGTAGTCTCACATCATCGTGGTCTCATCTCGGGGGTGGCTATTGGTAAATTCGCTGGGAGTCGCTGAGCCTACGGTTGGGTGGAAAAGAGTACCCCTCTCAGCAGTTGAATAACCCCTGATGTTACTTTCTGATAAGTGTTTTTCCTTTTACATCTTGAAATATATGCATGCTGACATTTATGATCATAAGCTGTGAAATCGTGAATGACTTCATTATAAGAATGTTTGTATGGTATCTTGATCAGTACTAGTAGTTGTATGTTTATATGAAAAGACTACATGTGGCTTATGCTCTCTTAAATTGTTATTTATATGCATGTTGATCTAATTCAGACTTCATGCCTGGTTCTCGGGAGAGAGAGGTACCCTTAATTGCCTCAGATAGTTCCCTGGGTAAACCTCCCCATAGAGATACCCTTCTTGAAAAAGTCATCAAGAACCTGGAAAAGGGACGTGAAGGCGCAAGGCCTTAAGAAATCCCTGGTAAGTATCGAATCGACAGACGAGATCCCGTCAAGAGATCTGTGGTCACTCATGAACATCAGATAAGAAGAAGAAGCTGGAAAGATAAGTACCTTAACCTTGATAGATGTTGATCGATAGACGAGATCTCGTCGGGAAATCTGTGGTCACTCATGACCATTAGATTTGGTAGGAGAAAGTAGGATTTTAAATGCCTTACCACCTTGTTTTTCTGTACCTTCATGGATAGCGACGAGATTAGGATCGTAGATCCCCAAGGTCCATGAGAACATTTGGGCCGTTGAATTTTCCCCGTCCAGGAAGTCATGGAAGAATGCATAAGTTAGGAACCTATCTGAACCGTCAGATCTCAGCTGGAAAACCCGAGAGTTGTTGGATCTGTCAGGAGATACTCAAGGGTTAAACCCCCAATGAATAAGGGCAAAAGCCCTGAAATGGATTTGGGTCGTATGATTAAAGGAGGCCACGTATCGTAAGATTTCCCATTTCGTGAAATCGAGAGTCGGGAACTTGGGAGTTCTGGTGATGAGAGATCGGGACTTTCCATTATGGAAACCCCGAGATAAGATCTGGACCATCCAATTTAAGGAGGCCATGTGTCGTGAGATTTCCCATTTTGGAAAATCGGGAATCACGAACTCGGGAGCCCTGGTGATGAGAGATCGAGACTTTCCATGGTGGAAACCCCGAGATAGATCTGGACCATCTGATTTAAGGAGGCTACATGTCGTGAGATTTCCCATTTCGGGAAATCAAGAATTGGGAACTCAGGAGTTATGGTGACGAGAGATCGAGATGTTCCATGGTGGAAACCCCGGAGCAGTCATAGACCGACCGATTTCGGGAGGCTACGTGTCAAGAGATTACCCGTTTCGGGAAATCAGGAATCGGGGATTTAGGAGTTCCGTTGACAAGAGGTCGGGCTCTCACCTTGCTAAATCTCGACTTATAAATATTGAGATGTTAGAATGTGGTTAAGTCCCGAGAATGGACGAGATTCCTTCGGGGAATCTCAGGGTCTATAATGATCGTCGGATGTGGGGAAGAGATGTCAACTTTAAGCCGGGGCGCGAATGCGCCTTAGGGTAAGTGGCAAGCAGATCTGAATGACTAAGGTCCACCCGCCCAGATCTATGGCTGAGGCTTCATTCTGGAGCCCCCTTGCTGTTCTGCCTTTAGCGGTGAGGGGGGGGGGTCCAGAATCAAACGTTCAACTTGGGAACGTTCAAGATCTATTTTCCTTGATCAATGACATTTAGGCAAATTCCAGACCCCCCTTGCCATTCTTCCTTTAATGGGGGGGGGGGGTGTCTAGAATAGTGTGGCGTGTGAATTGGGACCTGTCTCCTATCACACCGCCCACCATGTCGTGTTTCCCCTCTCGCCACTTGTACTCCACTCAATCGCGCAATAGGGCCATTCCTATTGGCCAGTTGCTAACCCTGCCGGGGTTCGGCGGTTGGAGAGTCGAACGAAAGAACATCACTGTAGCACTGAGGCGCAAAATACAAAGAGGCACCATGAACTATTTGACCTGTGATCATGACCCACGATCACATGGGAGCATAGAGAGAGAAAGAGATAGCTTGCGCTAGGCCTCCATAGGTAATTCGGGGGCTCTGATTCAGTAGAAACCAACGAAAATTTGATTATGGTAGTGGGTGTGTGACAGAATACTAGTAATTATCAAATCATTCCTTGAGGAAATTCTAGTTTACTGGAATCTATTGGATGGTATTCCGAAAGGGGTGCTAGTTCAATCCTCAAAGTTTGTTTCAATTATTTGTGGAAGGGTGATTTAAAGTATAAAGGGTCACATATGGCTAATTCTAAAATGATATAAAATCCCACAATTCTTGGAGGTTAGGGTCTTGAGGACATAGGTTCTTTTGGAAGATCCTTGGCAACAAAATCATTACAGGTCTTTTTATCTAGTGACGCTCTTTGGAGGATAATTCTTATAGAAAAACATATTGAACCAGGTTCCATTTTGGATTGGATCCATCAATAAAATAAAAATGTGTTTGGTTCTTTGAATTAGTTGTGAGAATTTTCTCGAGATTTCCCATTGATTAATTATTTTCTGGCATGGAAAGTAGGCTCAGGGAACAAGGTTAGGATTGGGTTCTTATTGGCATTCGGGAGCAGAGCTTCCTCTCGAATGATTTATTGGAAATATTAAGGAACCTTGGTATATATGCACTCAATCTTATTGGAGATATTCATCAGTCTACCCTTTGGAATCAACAATGGGCCAATGCTATGGATATCAGTTTGGAGGAGAAATGGGTTGAGGAGTGCTCGAAGTACATTTTGTCTTTAAAGAATGCATATATTTTTCTCTTTGAAGTTTATGATGAGTTGAGTTGGTGTTACCCAAATGCTAGTGAAACATACACTGCTAAGCTGGGATATCAAGTCTTGGTAAGTGCGGGAGCTAAAAATGTATGTTGGGGGTTGTTGAACCTCTTTTGTGCTTCCCCCCTCTTTTTATTTTTCCTGTTTCTTTTCTTACCTCTTCTTTTCCCCTTTTATACTTTCCCTTTCCCCATTTATTTTTTCCCTTTCTTGGTTTTGATAAGATTACCATATGTTGGCCCTTGACCAAGTTTTGAAGAATACTTAGTCATATTTGACCACTTTTGGGACTATGACAGATTGCCAAGGAAGGAGTGCAACGCGAAGCGGAAAGTAAGGAAGACAGATTGTTTTTGGGTCCATTTTAGGGTTTTGGGTTGATGTAACAGGAAAGGTATGTCGGCCCATGGGTTTACCCACGCTTAGGCCCATTTTGTAATCTATAAATAGGAAATGTAAATAGAGGAGAATGATAGTAATGTAGACATCTATGTGATGTATAATTGAAAGCTTAGTGCTAGTAACTGGATCTGTGTGATCAGATGTATCTTAGAGTGCTCTGTGCATGATATCGGAAAGCTAGGTGCAAGTTGTTTTAGTCTTGTGCTAAAGAGAAAGGAGGAAGGATCTAGAGAGATGTGCATATCTTCTGTCCTGTGCAAAGTAAGGATCATTGAAGCTCTGTGTTGTAACTGCTTGACCAAGATAATATAAATAAGACTTTGTGGAAGTAGCCCCAGGGTGGGGGTGAACCATGGTAACTGTGTGTCTAGTGCTTTGTGCTTCAATCTAATGCGTTTATCTCTTTCTTGGCTAAGTGCTTGATGTGATTAAGTAGATCTAGTTATGATTTTTGCTGATGATATATGAATGAACGTTAGATCTAATATATAAGATGATTAGTGCTTGATCTGTTGAATCTAACCTATATTTTTGTGGCTAAGTACTAAATCATCTTTAGTATAAGTATTCACTGCGATGATCTATGCTATCTGCGAAGTACCAGACAGGTTAAATATTGATGAAGGATCTATGCTAAGTGCCCTATAAAAGATATAATCACAGATCAATGTCCTAGCTAAGTTTGCAGATATCTGAGTCGTGCAACCACCCCTACCTCTACCTTGGGTGAGACTTCATCTGCTTCATAGGTGTTTTCGAAAGGGCCGGTAGTTAGGGTTTTTTTGGTGCGCTCTTGAGCGTTGAACCTTGGGTCTGCCCATGTGCCAACAAATGGTTCCATTGTTGGGACCTGAAACTGTGATTGTTGGGAACTGAAGAAGAAAAATCTTTGTGCGAACTAAGTTCTGTGCGTAGATTTGTTTCCCTAGTGCACAATATTATACTTGAGCTACAAAGCTTTGTGCCAGAAAAAGAGGTCAAATCTCAAGGGAAAAGGTTAGATCTGCAGAAAAATAGGTCAGGTCTGAAGGGAAAAGGTTAGATATGCAATAAAGAGGTAAGATCTGTAAGCTCTGTGCTCTGATAACAGTAAGAATAGTCAAAAGTTTTTAGATTTGGAAGCTTTGTGCTCTATAGAAGTAAGATAAGTGACAATTTTTTTTTCTGAAGCATGGATATAGGTACGTTTGATAGATTTTGTCCTACCTTCAAAACTAGGGCAATTTTAGATGAAAGAAAGTTTGATATGAATAGATCTGATAAGTATAGTGATAGATATGTTATACCTATGCATCGAAGGAATTTCTGAACTAAAAAGTGGATGCAGGATCCTATAAAGAGTTTTTTGCAGGATAACCGCCATGATCCTGGTGCACAGTACCGAAGGAGTTGGGGAACATCTAAACACAAGAGAGGATTAACCCTGTGTTATAGTTGCATAAGACCAGGACATCTTGCTAAGGAATGCCTTGGGAGAAGACCTAGTTGCCTCTGTTGTAAGGCTATGGACCATGAAGTATTGGATTTACCTAAAATGATTGCTAGGCTTGAGAAGCTGAATACGGAGCAATCAAACCATGAAGGAGATCAAGAGACCAAGATTATAGAAGAAACCCAGAAAGAATCAGAAAAGGTATTGCTACAGATGAAAGATACCTTGAATGACCACCGACATGTTAGGCTATCAGATATCTTCAAAGAAAAGGAGCAAATCAAAGAAAGAATAGGGGACTTTGACATTGACTATACTCTTGATGAAGAAACACAAGTGAACATTATGCCATAAATAACTTGGGAAGCTTTAGGAAAGCCTGCCGTGATCCCTTCCCTAGGAGGAACAAGTTTCTTCAGAGGAAATCTAGTAAACCTATGTGGAAGGCTCACCCGGATACCTATGACTGTCAATGGAACTTCGACAGAGGAAGACTTTGAGATCATTAAATTTGTTGAAGACAACATCCTATTTACCATGCTCATAGGAAAACCTTGGATTGATAGAGAACAAACTAGATGAAAAGAGGAAGAAATTTTTTTTGAACAGAAGAAGAAAGAGTTAAAAGACTTTATAACCAGAAGAATCGTGCACTTGATTGAATAACAAAAGAGAAGATCACATATATTTAATATTAGCAACTCCGATGTCAAAGCTAAGAGAACACTT
Organism: Picea engelmannii; assembly: GCA_009831015.1. Lineage (NCBI taxonomy): Eukaryota > Viridiplantae > Streptophyta > Pinopsida > Pinales > Pinaceae > Picea > Picea engelmannii. The sequence goes on along the minus strand of ML777527.1, from coordinate 26,256 downwards.
GAGGATCTGAACAAGATCGAGTTACCTATTTTTGATACAAAAGAAGTATTATCAAGGAACCCTACGAAATACTTTCAACAATGCGAAGTAACTAAGACCACAGAAGATAAACATCAGAATGGTAAAATCATTAATGAGATGAAGCTCACTGGGAAGAAGGCTAGGAAGTTAAGAAAGAAAAGGGCTAATACTGTAAGATTACAAGAGGTTCTAGAGGACACTGCACGGCAAGAAGAATTGCAGAATTGGAGCTTCGCCAAGATATCCGAACAACAACATAGAGTACTTCGCCATGACGAAGAAATATAGTCGTTGGAACCGATATACCCATTCGACCGCCACTCTGAATGGATCAAAAAGCAGTTATGGGTTACCACTAGATCATTGGATAGCACTAGAACAGATAGAACAAAGTTAATGAAGGCCCCATGTCTGTTGTAAGAAGACCGTTGCTGAGATTGCCTACTTAACCGATCCCGCCACGCACCGAGAATACTTTTTTCTAATTGAGAATTTGAGCGCGAACCCTGATATTTACTTACCCTGAGATCATTTCCTTACTATTCACTGTAGTCTCTAAATTCCTTTTTCACCCAAGCCAACTGACCCAAGTTTGTATATCGGACGAGCTCAGTGCTGCTTAGAAAATTGTTGAAGAAGTTCTAATTGATTTAATGACTGAGAGAGTCATGTCAGAACATGGAATGTCTACAGGTGTATAGGCATCGTCCTCAGGCACACTGCCAGCTTCCCCCTCCACTGCTCAAGCATGACCATCTCGACCGCCTTCGGAAATACGATCTAAGCTCGGAAACGATTTCTCCACTGTGAAGATGATCCCATGCATCTTGCCTAAATATATTCCACCACTAAGCAGAATAGTGAGTCGAGACACTATACCTAGAGACTTTGACTATGCTATAGTCACTGCGTACCTCCCGAAAGGGGTGCGCGCAGTTCATGTTGACCAGGAGAAGCTCACCACACTGAAATTTAGTGATTTTAACCTTGGAGATCGCAGGGTTTACAGTATGCTAGCCCCACACAACTACTTGAATATTACAAAAGGAAAGAACCCCAAGATTGTACCGCAACAATGGAACCATAACCTTGTGCAGTCAACCCTCCTCAATGTAATGAAGATTCCACATTTTGGGAGGCATCAAGAAGTAAATGTATGCATTAGACTGTTGTTGTCCTGCTACCATGGAGGATACCTATGGTTGGACCACCGTATCACTGTGGATCTGATTATGATCAATTGGATCAATGGGCTAAGCATGCAGGGCCCTGACTCGTAGGAATTTTACCCTGGAAAGACCACAGATCATGCTCTCTCTCAATGAATAAAAGACACATATGGCGATCTGGAGAAAGGCACGCAAGGTTACAAGGTAGCCTCCATTGAGAATGCAACAATGCACTTTGGTTTCCAGCTGATCGTAGGGAAGTTAGTCCGAAAAAATAGACCTACACAGGTGACTAGATTTGTAGTCGACCTCGAAGGGAAGCGTGCGGAGGGACTACAAATGAACTGGGAAAAATACCTTATAAATCAGCTAGAGCTTGAATGCAGACAAGCGCAGGACCAAGGGTACAAGTTCCACTTTAGCTGGTTGCTCATACTCATCGCTTTCATCGCTTGGGAATTTCCCGAGGGAGCCACTTTTTCATAGATTGAACCCTTTGAACCACTGGCCGCAAAGTTCTGTATGCTGTGGTACTCCAACGACATGAACAAACAATGGCAGTCCAATGTTGTATTCCATGCTTACTACACTCAGTTGAAGAATGCCATTCAGTGTACACCGTGCATCACACCCAACACGCTTCATAGGTTTAGACCTTTGATGAAATTCAACGTAGATCATCACTTCACCTACATCATAGTGCACGCAAATGAGCATAAACAACAAGTCCAGTCATATTACAAGCTGGCAGAAGATGACTTGGAGGATATTACCAAGGAATGGTCTGCAGAACTCATTGTTGCAACAGACCCCGCAGAGATGTCCGATGTAGATAGCCCTGAAGCTATGCCGGATACACCAAGACTGTGCAAGACTAAGAAGGATGTGGAAGTTCAAGATATCCACAACACATCCACAAAGACTGCTTCACTCTCACCTATGAAGGGAGGTGATGACAAATAACTAGGGGGCATGGAAGTTGAGTAGAACAAAGGTGAGGTTACTCCACCTAGAGACGAGGAAGATCCCTCCAAGAAAATGAAGACTACCCCACCCAATCCCTCATCCTGAAAGAAAGTTAAGGCCACCCAGACCATGCTTAAAACTACCCTTACCCCAGATGATTTTGACTTCTTAATTGCCACAATGAATGATGTTTCACTAGAGCTCGCAAAAAAGAAAGAAGCAAAGAAGGAGGAGCTATTCCACCGGATCACGGGTGAACTCAAAGAAGTGCAGCAGGCACTCTGGTCTATCCAAGAAGTTTCTACGACACCCTTAATAATGGAAATACTAGGAATAGACGATGAGCCCACTCAATTACACCATATCACCGAGAAAGTCAAAGCTTGCCTTCGACGATCTCAAGAAGACATAACGCAAGCCACCCAGGCTTTGGTGCAAGAACAGAGCACACTTAGAGAACAAAGGAGGAAGGCAAAACATGAGCATCTTACCTTACAAGCAAAGTGGGAGGAGGAAAAAGCACAGTTACAACAGAGCAAGGACCAGTTTCTAGCAGATAAACTTGAAGTACAGGAAAGAGTTCACAAAGCACTGCGCTCTGTGACGATAATAGAAGTGAAGATGGAAGATCGTCTCCCACAGCAGGTGACCCAACTGGAATAAGTAATCCAACAACTTAAACAACACATCATATATATGGAGCTTTGCACCGTGCCTGAGACACCCTAAGAGATAAGAGATCTAAGAGATGTCACTGCTCGAAGCACAATTGACTGATTAAAAAACTTGGCTTCGGAATGTAGGCAACTAAGCACTAGAGGCACCTAGACTTATGAAACCCTCGCAGAGAATCAAGAATTGTAGACATTGGAGGCACAACTCCAAGGAGCAAAGGAGCATGCAGATGTGCTACAAGTGCAGCTGAAGTCTGTGACCCCTGTCGAAAGAATAAAGAGGTTCGTAGAACAACGCACAACCCAAAAACAAGTACACACGCTGCAAAGTAAAGTAATGGAAGTCTCTCAATGACTACAACCACTCTAAGATAAGGCATGCCAACTGTTCGTCGAACTTGAAAGCCAGGGAACTAAACTAAAACAAGGTGTCATCATTGCAGAACAATGCCTGGAAGGATCACTCAATGACATAGTAATCCAGGAATTTACTGAACAAGAGGCTATCGTACTACAACAGGTCGAAGCAACTCGAGCCAAGATCGAGGTGTTCGAAGTGGAATTGATCAGACCTGAGTGACTTGGGATGAGTCACAGGTGAGTGTTGGGGGCATGTTGGCCCTTGACCAAGTTTTCAAGAATACTTGGTCATATTTTACCACTTGTGGTACTGCGACAGCTTGCCAAGGAAGGAGCGCAATGCGAAGTGGAAAGTAAGGAAGCAAGACCTATTTTTGGGTCCATTTTAGGGTTATGGGTTGATGTAATGGGAAAGGGATGTTGGCCCGTGAGTTTACCCATGCTTAGGCCCATTTTGTAATCTATAAATATGCAATGTAAATAAAGGAGAATGATAGTAATGTAGACATCTATGTGATGTATAACTGAAATCTTAGTACTAGTAACTATATTTGTGTGACTGGATGTATCTTAGAGTCCTTTGTGCATGAGATCGGAAATCTAGGTGCAGGTTGTTGTAGTCTTGTGCTGAAGAGCAAGGAGGAAGGATCTAGTGACCTGCGGAGATATTTTGTCCTATGTGAAGTAAGGGTCATTGAAGCTCTGTGTTGTAATTGCTTGACCGAGATAATATAAAGAAGACTTTGTTGATGTAGCCCCAGGGTGGGGGTGAACCACGATAACTATGTGTATAATTCTTTGTGCTTTGATCTAATGTGCTTATCTCTTTCTTGGCTAAGTGCTTGATGTGATTAAGTGGATCTATTTATGCTATGTGCTAATGATATATGAATGAATGTTAGATCTAATATATAAGATGCTTAGTGCTTGATTTGTTGAATCTAACCTATATTTATGTGGCTAAGTACTGAATCATCTAAGTATAAGTATTCACTGCGATGCTCTGTGCTATTTGCAAAGTACCAGATGGGTTAAATATTGATGAAGGATCTATGCTAAGTGCCCTGTAAAAGATATAATCACAGATCAGTGTCCTAGCTAAGGTTGCAGACATCTGAGTCCTAGAACCACCCTTACCTCTACCTCGGGTGAAACTTCATCTGCTTCATAGGTGTTTTCGAAAGGGCCGATAGTTAGGGTTTTGTTGGTGCATTCTTGAGCATTGAACCCTGGGTATGCCCCTGTGCCAACACCATACTTAGTCATTTTCATTATGTTCATGGAATTTCGGACATAAAAAAAAAAGTTCTCTTATGCGTACATGCCATCTTCGTTTATTTTAATGTGATCATAAATATTTATTTTCACTATAATGGATGTGAGGAAATTTTGTTATTTTCTATAATGTGTGATGTGTGAGATTCTTGGTCCACTTCTTAGGAATACTCTTTTATAAATACTTTTTTATTTTCATCATTTTGATCATTCTTTGAGAATAAACAATTGGACTATCTTAAGGTCCTATATTGTTTCTTTATCCAAAATTATTAAGAATATCATAAGACAAAGAGGAGTACCACCTCTCTAAAAATGAAGGAGGATTCATATCCTCATGAGGTTTTCATTTTAGTCCTCGACAGATTCAAGCGTCAACAGGGGTATAAAGCACTCTAGAAATTAAAGGGGCCTCCAAAATGTAAACTTTTTTACTGGTTGATTCTAAAGAACTATATCTTAACTTGGGACTGTTTTCAAAGGGGGAAGATTGGCCTGGCCATATGTTATCTATGTAGATCCACAAACGAATCCAATCAACACTTATTTAAGGATTGTACCTTCTCTCGACAGGTTTGGAAGGATATAGAAGGAAATTTGAATATTGGTAGACTATGGTATAAGGATTCAATCCCATACAAATTTCTTGTTTTTTTTTAAGAGGCATCATTGAAGACAGTTCAATCCCTTCCCCTCCTAGTTGCCTGGGGTATTTGTCTTGCGAGGAATGCATGCCTTTGTGAAGGTAAAACACAACCTGCATTTTTGGGTTATTACCTCACTACAAACGCATAACCAAATTCAAAGAGCCTAGATTTTACTCCCATTGGGAATAGATTTCAGCAAGTTTTGGGGGTTTTTCAATGGAGCCTACCAAGGTTGAGAACAATCCTATGGAGTGGGTTTTATATTGCATTTCAAGAAAATAAACTTCATTGATTGAAAAATCAATCTAGGTTGTGGCACAAATAATAGAGTGCAGATGATCATCACATTTTAGAGTGAAAAATCTTTTGAGATTCTCTCTTAACAATCAAGTGGATGCTAGGTCTATCTGGAATTGAAAATGTGGATTTGTTGATGATTAGACAACACTTAAAATTGATTTATGGATCCTTCCACTCTATCATATTTAAATTTGTATGATCATAGCATGGTCTTGATGGAATTCTCGGATGGTAAGGTCATTTCAAGGCGTGAGGAGCCTCTTAATTTGATCTAAGTTTTCTGAAGGATGTTGAAATTTTTCGTAAAAGTTTTGTTTTTGAAACAATCTAGGATAATTTGTAGCTTATTATCTGTGAATTGATATTGTCTTATTTTTGCAACAATTTTGTATGCACCAATGATGTTTTAAGAATGTAACTCTTTATTCTTGAAATTGAAGTTACGATTTTTTTCCAACGAAAAAAAGTAAAATATATAAAAAGTAAACTCCATAATATTACAATCTATTTAATATCAAAATAAATAGATAAATCAAAATAAATAGATAAATCAAAATAACTAAATTTTGTTTATTAATATTCAATTCATCAATTCATCAATGTTGATATTAACATAATCATCATTATTTAAAAAAATTAAAATTACTTCAAAAAAAAAAAAATGTGGACCCAAAATATGGAAAGCTAAAATGAAATTGCACCCATGTGATCACAATTATTATTTTCATGCATATCACACTTCAAAATATATATCAATGGCTAATTCGTACAAGATATTGAGTGTATGTCCCTCCAAGATTCCCTCAACTTCTACGTCAAAATCAATGGAAGTCCAAGTGACGCTGAAGTGGAGATTCGTTCTTGCATAAATGGGAATATTGATCCAATGGGAGCTTTTATGGTGGACCAGCTCCCGGATCCAACATCATCATTGCACTTGTGGTGGCTGGCCAATTTATTTATGCACCCAACATTGTTGGATTAAGGAATTATATTCTATAGGAATTGTTTATGATTTGGATTCATTTTTGTTGTATATGATTTGGATTCATTTTAATTATATATTGATTTATTTTATGTTTTTTTTAAAAGTAATTTGATTGATTTTAATTATATATGAATACGAATAATTACATTGTTACGTATATTGTGTGTTGGACACACCGATCACACTGAGAGGGGGGTGAATCAATGTGAGGGCTATTTTACACTTCTCACAAACTTTAGTTAGAAATCACCATTCACAACATCATTACTTATTACTTCCATTCATACTTAGTTTCTTGCATGTAAATATATCTCAATGACATACATTAACAATACAAATCTATGCACCATCACAATAAAGAACACAAGGAACACCAGTTATATGTATAAGTTTCTTTTGTATTACGTACTACAATCCTTTGGTTTTATCAGCACCAACTGAAATAGAGCACCAACTCCAAGAGAGCACCAACCGAGATGTGAGGAATCCAACCCTCAAGTACAAGACTCAGCTTGTAGAGAGAAAGCAATCTGTCTAACTTTACCAATATTCTATACCAACACAAGTGCATCAACTATGCACAACCTGTCACAACAACCTGTCTCATCAATCTCATCATCCAAATCTTATCTACTCACAAAGATCAATCATCAAGTCAACTCTCAACCATATTCACAATATCACCAAGTTAACTAACAAGATACTTCTAGCAATACACCATAGTCTCCATAAACCAAATACCATAAACCCTTACACAAGACCATGTACCAAACCTGATTGTTACGTAGCCTCCAACATGTACCATGTCATGACCAAATGTAATCATCAAAACATGAATATAAACATACCTGTAACTCTGTAATAGGCCTAATGTATGTGATAACAGGCTTGCAAACCTTCCATAACTTTAACAACAAGAGACTATCATTTTCATCAAACTTTACTTTAGTCTCACATGACTAATTTTGGATTAGTCAACAACCTGAACTTGAAACAAGAATAACTTTGTACCTATAATGCATAAAGGTATAAAAATTATATATAATATTCTTTAGTGTCTTCTCTACAAATTATCCATTTTTCACTACTTGGAACCTCTCAGAAAATGATTTATAGCAAAAATGGCAGACCTTATTGAATTTTGACTTATTCTAGAGAGCAAACTTGTATAACATGCCATGCATAGAATATTTTATGTGTGGATATAAAAATGATACACCACATACTACATAATATACTATAACCAATTCATTTTATCTCACCAAATTTGGATCTGTTATGAAGAAGTTATGACATTTTTACCTGGAACACCTGTTTTAGACTAGTTTCAGGACTAGCCACAAACCTTATCTTCCACATAGTGTAACTCCCAAACTAAAACGACCCACAAGATAATTTTTTTATCAAATTTACTTGGATATGTTGTCTCAAAACCTCCATATTTCACTATTTGACTCATTCTAGAAAACAAGTTATTGTTAAAATGGTGGGATGACTTGTAAATATCATACCTTAGAAAGCATCATCAAAAGATTTTATCCTCCCTTGAATTTCGGCCTTATTTACTTCACCTTCCCTTTGAAATTCACCTTTGATCTCCTTGGGTTACCTCAGTCATTTGTAGATATTCAATATTCTTAACACAATACTAATGGGAGACCCTTTCTCTCTTATTTATACTCTTCAAGTAGCTTCCTCTAGAAGTATCCACTTAACCACTTTGTCCACTTAGACACCTTGTCCCCTTAACCAACTTTGTCCACTTAGCCACTTTATCCACTTAACCACTTTATCCACAAGTAGTAAAATCTCTACTTCTAGTTGCAACTAATTTATTTTTAATTGTTTTCTTGTTGAAACCACTTAACCCATGACCAACCACTTTGATTGGTCATCTTCTTCTAGGAGCTTCTAGAATAATTTGACTTCTTTGACCTTCTAGGGGCTTCTAGATAAATCATGAGGGTTCTCCAACTTCACATGGCCATAAATATCTAAACATGAGGAGTTATGTGAAGTTCCACATATCATCAGAAACTGCATGAAATATACTATCCATATCGAATAGTTTCTCCTACAAATTCACTGATCTTCATTACATTATTCCTTAATCAAACTTGGGTTCCCTGACCACATTGTTGGGCTACTCAACCACCTAACCATTTAGACTTCACAAAGTATCTTCCCGTGATGGATTTTACCATGAGGGGAACAATTTGAGAACTTTATCCAAGAGCATCTTCCCATGAGGGATTTAACCATAAGGGGACCACTTTGGATTTTATCCATTTGGTTCTTCCTATCAACCATGACATGACATCAATGATATAACTCCCTTTAACAACAATGACTAGATAACCAATAATAAATATATCAATGATACAAACACATCACTATGACAATACTTGACATCAATCCTTTGACATCAATGACAACATAGTACAACAATCTCCCCCTTTGGAATTGATGACAACACCAACATTGATGTCAACACCAACATTGATGGAAACACTTGGACATGGAAATGCTCATACTCCCTCTGTGATCACCTTTCATCATCAATTTTCATATCGCCACATAAATGTGAATTTCTCTCCCCCTTTGACATCAATGGAAAAGGGTGGTTATATACTTGGGGATGCCCCCCCTACCTAAAATCTCCTTGGGGTTGCTCCCCCTATCTAGATTCCTTTGAGCTTCCTCTAAATAATCTCTCCCCCTTTGGACAAGGGATATCACTATGATGAAATGGTGATGGCATGGATTCCAATCATATCTCCTCCTGGAATCATGCTACTGCAACCAATCATGGGAAGAAGAATAACTCCCCCTGTGGGTATGTCTCCCCCTATCTTCTCTGCAAGATTAACAATATGCTACCACTGCAATATGCTTCTGCTGCAAATGCTACTGCTCAACCAAGACATAGATCAAATGCTCAAGAATGATCTTCTCTTCCTTTTTGGGTATGCGTTATATTCTTTGCATGTGTGTGTGTGGGTGTGTCATGTTCGACAACCGCATCTGACGTTGGGCGGTTTTTGCTATTTTTAGCAGATTTTGCTATTTTTAGCGGTTTTGTAAATTAATCCTGGATTGATGGATTAGGGTTTTGGTATCTACGGAATACCTAAAAACATTGTATATATTGTATGGTGAATGGTGAAATTCGACATAATGAATATAAAAAAGGTTTTCCCAGTTGAGGGTTTCCGGTATAAAATCTCTGTGTACTCTGTGTATGAGCCATTGATTAATTTATGTCTTGCTTAAGAATCTATATGCATTTCTTTACTTCGCAGGTTTAAAACTTAGATTCCTATGATGATCTTTGGACCTGTCTATGCATCAAAATCATGCCATACCATACATCATGAAGCAAACTATATGTCAACAATGAATAGATAATCATGAACAAAACATCAAACATGTAAATCATGTGCCATACTATGTGCCAAGCATGCAAAACACCCATCTAAATCAATATCATACAATATACCATAAGATATCATCAATGGAGTGTATCAACCATATGCCAAGAAATGTGTGGACCGTGTACCAACCATATGCCTTAAACAAGTGTCATATCACTCATGATATGCCTCTAGCATGGAAAAGTGCCACAACCATGTATCTTAGCCATCAATATATCAACCAAGAAACTCAACTATATCATCCCATACATCATGTACCAAAGAAAGTGCATCAACCATAGATCCATCTACGACTCATCAATGATGTACAACATAACCACCTCATCAACTCATCAACAACATGTCCTAATATGTAGCTCAACCACATGCCAAATGCATGCACCAAGACATCCAACAAATATGCCTCTAACAATACATCATAAGATATGTCAATGGAGCTCACATATGTACCATCCATGTACTAGAACATATCTTCCTCAAAACAACAAGTATAATGCAACAAAAATACCTCTATACATGTACCAAGAGTGTCCCTCAATATATCAATGGCATATCTCTAGAGAACATCACATCATAATGATATATCTCATAAACAAAGTTCCATAACTTTACTGATATAACCAACATTGTTCCTCAAAATAAAATGCCTCAATCCACACTCTATGGTTAGTACCATGCATCCAATATAGGCATTAAGAATATGCTTCAGAACTCAACCACATATTATCGACATATATTCATCAAACACACATAAGAATATGAAACCTGAAGCAAACCATATCAGGCCCTGCATAAACAAAGTTAGATAATCAAACCATGCCGCAACTCATCTGTACACTCCTCTTCTTAAGAATTTTTCCATAGGTACATGGCATGTTCCACAGAAAGATTGTGTATGTTCGTGACCTTTCTACAGGTCACCTCGCATATGTACGCAAATTCTCCCATAGGAGCCCTCATATGCTTCAGAAAATGTCAATCTTGAGCTTGCCTCATGGATGCCATTTTTTTGCTGATTGTTCAATATTCTTCATCCACTTATGAGAGTGTCATGTTCTATGAGTACTTACTCTTTCAACTTCCATACTTTCAACCTTTTCTCTCTTCCATGCTCTTCTTGCCATATCATTTGAAGCAATCCTCATGGACTATCTTATTATGTTCCAACAATCTTTGGATTATGGCCAAACCCACTACAACTGTAGCATCTCAAGGTGTGACAATCTGCAACAATGTGTCCCACAAGGTTACATATCCAACATCTTATCATGTTATTGAATCTTCTAACATTTT
>ML777527.1:0-10410 GCA_009831015.1 Picea engelmannii | reverse complement strand
TATTCCATTGAGAAAACATATCCAATTATTTGTGGTAAACAATTATGCTTGTGGGTCATTGTATTTTTGGAGTTACACTCTGTGGAAAATAGGGTTTGTGGCTAGTCTTGAAACTAGTCTAAAACAAGTGTTTTGAGTAAAAATGATATAATTTCTTCATAACATATCAAAATTCAATGAGACCAAATTTGTTGGTTATCTTATAGTATGTAGTATTCTTTGTAATAGTTTCATATCAATTCAACAAACATTATGTGTGGGGCACACTCTACAAGGTCTCTTTCTAGAATAAGCCATAATTCAGCAAGGTATGCCATTTTTTCTATAACTCCTTTTGTGAGAGGTTCCAAGTAGTGGAACCTGGAGGAATTGCATAAAACATACTGAAGAAAATTGTATACCAGTTTCATATATTTATACATTACAGGTACAAAGGTATGATTACTTCAAGTTAGGGTTGTCGACTAATCCAAAACTAGGCATGTGAAACTAAAGAAACGTTTGATGAAAATGATAGTCTCTTGTTGTTAAAGTTAAGGAAGGTTTGTAGGAATGTGATCATATACACCAGGTCTATTACAGAGATACAAATCACATTTGAATGATGAAATTGATGAGGGATTTTGGTTGAGGTACATGTTGAGTACATCGTTGAGACAAGTAGTTGATGAGTTGGCACATACATGAGGTGTATAGTTGATGATGTTGGTACATGTTGATGAGTCATAGTTGATGAGTACTTGAAACATGATTGGTACATACTTGGTACATGGTTGGTTGCACTTGTTTATGATACAGGTTGATTACAGATTGTTTGGTGCAGGTTGGTGCATGGTTGATGCACTTGTTTATGGTACATGTTGATTATAGATTGTTTGGTATAGGTTGGTGAATTGTTGATGAAATTTTTTATGGTACAGGTTGATTATAGGCTGAGGTATAGGTTGATCCATGGTTCAGGTTTATTGGTACATGTTTACAACGGTATATCTCACAGTGATAGTGTGACAGTGGTTCCATCATTCTAATTCTACTTCAGGGTGGTTGGACAGGGTAAGGAAAGGTGGTTGTATCCACCTTCCAATTGTAGCCGAAGAACATAGGGGGTTGTAGCCTCCTTCTGGTTGTAGCCAGATAATTGGGGAGTTGGAGCTTCCCTCAGGTTGTAGCCTGATAAACTAGGGGGTTGGAGCCTCCTTCTAGTTGCAGCTGGAAAACAAAGGAAGTTGGTGCTTCCAATGAATGTAATTCTTCAAGACATATAAGATAAAGAATTATGTGGTTTTCTCCTGATTTGGGTTTCCACGTAAAACACTGGTGTACTTTGTATGTGTGTGATTGTTCATTTCTTATTGCTCATTATTGGATAATAATTCTACATTGATATAACACTTGGATTATTTGGAGAAAAATGATTATAATTATGCTATTACTGATTCACACCCCCCCTCTCACTAATTCAACAATTGGTATCAGAGCAGGTTCCTTTGGAAATCAGTTTAACCACTGAAAGGTAGATCATGGAGAGTACCAACTCATATAAAAATGGAATACCACAGTTTGATGGACAAAAGTATGCTTTTTGGAGCATAAGGATGAAGACATATATACATGCACAGAGATTTGAAATTTGACAATCAATTGTAGATGGATACACAGTACTAATAGTTCTATCAACAAATGAAACATCAGTGAAACTTGGTCAGAATAATTCCAAAGCCACAAATGCACTCTTGAATGGTCTTGGTGAAACAATATTCACCAAAGTTGCACATTGTAAATCCACCAAAGAAATTTGGGACAAGCTTCGAAATATTTATGAAGGAGATACAAAAGTCAAAGCAACAAAACTTCAAACTTAAAGAGGTCAGTTCAAACAACTAAAAATGAAGGAAGATGAGAATATTGAAGCCCACTTCTTAAGAGTTGATGAAACAATGAATGCAATCATAGGATTGGGAGAAGAAATCGAAGAATTTGTAATTGTTCAAAAGGTATTAATATCTCTTCCTATGAGATTCAACCCTAAGATATCAACACTAGAAGAAAGAACGGATCTAAACTTAATAAGCATGGATGAACTGCATGGAATCTTCACAGCATATGAAATGAGAACTGAACAGGAAAATCCATATGTAAAAGAAGCAGCCTTCAAAGCATTTAAAATATCAAAGAAAAAGAAAAGGCAACAAGAAGAATATAGCAACAACAATGATTTCTCGAAAGATGATGAATAAGTGGCCAACTTTGTCAAAAGATTGAACAAGGGAACCAATGGTAAGTATAGAGGTAAGATTCCTTTAATTTGTTTTAATTGTGATGGTATTGGTCATTTTGATAACAAATGTCCTCAAAATAAAAAGAGAAATGATGAAGGTTACTCAAAAGGAAGACAAGCATATAAAGGTAAAAGAAATACAAAGAAAGTTTTCAAGAAAAGCTTTTGCACCAAAGAAGACATCTAATCATTAGATGAAGATGAAGTCAGTGACAGTGGAATATGAAGAGTTTTATTTATGGCAGTAGAAGACTCTGATAAAGAAGACTCCGAAGAAGAATATGAAGAAGCATATGACTAAGAAATTGAAGAGGCAGAAGTTGACTTCCGAGAAGAATTAATGTGTGTCATAGAAGTTATCAAAAGAGAAAAGAAGAAAAACAAGAAACTACAAGAAGAACTAGATACGAAAGAAGACACTCAAGTACTAGAACAAATGATCACAAAATTGAAGGTTCAAATAGAAGAAGATAAAAGAATTGAAGAAGCACTCAAAAAACAACTAGAAGAAAATGAAACGATCATTGGAAACTTGGAAGCATAGATTGTCACACTCAGAAAGAATATTCAATTTTTTTTATTGTAGAATAGCTCAAAAGTTCTGGATGAAATTATCAGCAGTCAAAAATCTCATATTGACAAGTTCGGACTTGGATACAATTAGACAAAAAAGGGATCAAGCTCCAAAAAAACAGATCAAGAAACAAATCCAAAAAGTTATGCAGAAACAATCAAAAGATATAAGAAGATATACAAGGAAGATTACAGGGACACGCCTCCACCGAGAAGATTCAGATTTCAAAATCAACAATAGATAGACATGCATCAAGAAGAAAAAGGATTCATAAGAGCACCTCCTTTCAGAAGATCTTCAACTACCAGGTATGAAACTATATTTTTTGGTTTATGTTATGCATGTAATAATTTTGGACATAAAGCTGTAAGTTGCAGAGCTAACAATAGGAACAATAACTACTTTGAGAACCATACACAAAGGGGTTATTCAAGAATACCTAGTGAAACAAAGAGAAAAAGTTACAACAGGTTTGAATCTTTGAGCACTGAAGTGGAATGTTACAAATGTAACAATTTTTTACACATGGCCAAAGATTGCAGAATGACAGCCCCTCCTAAAGAACCTCAACAGAATCACAAACAGGAACCTCAGAAAATGACATGGATAAGAAAGCAAAATCAGTATAGCAATGAAGAATGCACAATCACTCTACAAGCTAAACAGAAGAAACATGGTTGGTATGTTGAAAGTGGAGTTCAAAACACATGACAGGTGATAGAGACAAGTTTCTTACATTACGAAAGGAAAGAGATGGATCGGTCTCCTTCAGAAATGATGATTCAACCAAAATCATTGGAAAAGGTATAGTCTGAATTGGGAACAAGAATGAAAAGGCAAAAAATATTCTACTAGTAGAAGATATGAAACATAATCTTTTAAGAGTGAGTCAAATGTGTGATCAAGGTCATAAAGTTACCTTCGATTCAAAAAAGTGTGAGATAAGAAAAGAAGGTTCATAGAAATTTCCGGCTACAGCTGCAAGAACTTCAAGCAACATATATGTGTTAACTGAAATTGGAAATGAAAAGTGTTTTCTAGGAAAGGAATATGAAAGTTAGCTATGGCATAGAAGAATGGGTCACTTGCATTTTGATAACCTTGTCAAAGTCAACAAAAGAGATGCAGTCAGAGAAATTCCCCAGATCATGAAACCAACCAACACTTTATGCAAGCATTGTCAACAAGGAAAGCAAACAAAGACCATGTTCAAATCAAAGGAATATTAAACAACGATACCACTGGAAATTGTGCATACTGATCTAGTTGGACCAACTACAAGAAATGGATTAAAAGGTAAGAGATACTTTATGTTATTAGTTGATGATTATACAAGAATGACTACAGTTTTCTTTCTCAAGAACAAGTCATAAGCTTTTGAAAACTTCAATATCTACAAGGAAATGGTTGAAAATGAGATGGATTCAAGAATCAAATACTTGAGATCTGATAATGGAGGAGAATTAAATTCAAAGGAATTTATGGACTACTACAATAGTCATGGAATAAAAAGGCAATTCTTCGTTGCTAGGACACCTCAACAAAATGGAGTTGTTGAAACAAAGAACACGACAGTATAGGAAATGGCTCCAACAATGCTAATGGATTCCAAATTGACAGATATATTTTGGACACAGGCAGTGCATATAGTAGTTCACATTCAAAACAGAGTAATTCTCAGAAACAACACTGATAAAATGCCCTACGAGCTATGGAAAGGAAGACCAACAAATGTGAAGCACTTCAGAGTTTTTGGAAGCAAATGCTACATCAAAAGAGAAGATGGCATAATGAGAAAGTTTGACTCTTGTGTGGACAAAGGAGTACTTGTTGGTTACTCAAGTACAAGGAAAGCATACAAATGTTACAATCTAAGATTGAACAAATTTGTGGAAAGCATCAATGTAACAATTGATGAAACAAGAAGACCAAAATCAAAGGAAGAAGAAAAAAAATCAATGAAACAACTTTTCTAAGAAGAAGAAGTAGAAGACGAAGTAGAAGAGGAAGATGAAGAGAATCCGAAAGAAACATAAGAGAAAGTTCAACAAGTATCTCCGAAGACACCTAGCAAACAAGTACAAAAGAATCATCCTTCAGATTAGATTATTGGAAACAAAGATGCAGGAGTTGAGACTAGAAGAAAAATCCGTTCACCAAAACAAACACACCTAGCACTCTTATCTACAATTGAACCAAACTGTTTTGAAGAAGCCGACAAGGATGAATTTTGGAATAAGGCCATGAATGAAGAATTGGATCAAATAGAGAAAAATGACACTTGGGAACTGGTTCCAAGACCAAAGAATAAGAATGTCATCGAGACAAAATGGGTTTTCAGGAATAAATTAAATGAAGATGGACAA
The DNA here is from genome assembly GCA_009831015.1 of Picea engelmannii. Lineage (NCBI taxonomy): Eukaryota > Viridiplantae > Streptophyta > Pinopsida > Pinales > Pinaceae > Picea > Picea engelmannii. The sequence continues at coordinate 5,192 of ML777527.1, read as the reverse complement.
GTTACAAGGAACAAAGCTAGATTGGTATGTAAAGGATATGCACAGATTGAAGGAATCGACTTTGAAGAGACATTTGCCCCAGTTGCCAGAATGGAAGCAATCCGGTTTCTTTTAGCCTATGCATTCTCCAAAAATGTTAAAGTATATCAAATGGACATAAAATCATCTTTTTTGAATGGGGAAATTGAAAAAGAAGTCTACATTTTTTTTTTTTAAGTAAAAAGAGGTGGATCCTTTTATATTAACATATACCAAATACAGCACTGTTGGGGATGCCAGCTGCCCCGCCTTAGCAGGAAACCGAGGCAGCTGGGCCTCCCTGTCCACATGTCATCATAGTTGCAGAGTAGACAAAAGATGTCAAAATTAACACTGCTATCTCCCGCCCGCAGGAAACCGGGAGTAGCATGCTGCATCATAATACTAATGTTTGCATCTAAATCTAAAACATAAAGAAAGCTAATTTTCCCCATGCATAGACTGTCAAAACAAAACCACAAGCAAAGTTTGGGTCGGAACATCAGGTGACCTTGGAATCCATGTGAATGTCAACAGCCTCGGTGTGTCTCCATCGCGCAGGAAATGCGTATGGTCTGGCGCACGTTGGGCACTGTTTCTTCGGCGTGGCTCTTGAATGCGCGGCGAAAAACATGTCAATCCTCTGCTCCAGTTGTCCTATGCGAAAGACCTGATCTTCTAAGAGATGTCGCACGTCGAAGATGAGACTGAGGTAATCCCCGGCTACTGAGGGTGGCTGCTCTGGGCTGGCGTCTGCATTCGCTTCCTGCCTTTTATCTCCCGCGTCTGCCCTGGGGGGTTCAGGAGGAGGTTCCTCCTTCACATAGCAGGGAGAATAAGGTTCTTCTTTGCCGCTGTCGTCGTGGTTGCGACTCCCACTTGCCTCTTCTATAGTGTTGTCTTGACCAAGTTGCGAGCGAGGGTTCCGGTGTTCTGGGGCCGTGAACAAGGTAAACACAGGGGGGCTGTCCTGTCCATCACCCGGGATCTCCTCCTCGACGATTTCCCTTCCCCTCATTCTTATTCTCCTGGCAACCACTGCCATTTCTTTTTCAATGGTCTCCTTTCGTTTTCTTTGCGACTTGGCTGCATACCAAGCCGCTCCTCGTCGAGGTGTCCCCCTGAGTCGTGGCATGTCTATGCAACGAGGTGATGCGAACAGGCAGAGCGGTAGTGTCAGCGGGTCACGAGCAAACTTGTGGTGAAGCCAATGCTGCTGCGAGACAAAGCATCCCGAGAGCTCTCTGCAACCCGGAGTGACCCAGCTAATAATGCAACCGAGCATGATACTGATTGCTATAATCACCGCCATCTCTTCCGGCATTAATGTCTGAAACTCAGTGCGGGTACCTTCCCCTTGTGCGGGCAGGCTTCGTCTATGAATGCGCTGGTGTGGATTCATGGCAAATTAATGAGCCTTTGGTGTGAGCCGGTGAGCTCCATGCCGTCGCTCCCCCTCTCGCCTCCACGTGGTCGTTTAAGCCTCCCTGTCACCCCATCCGGGAAAAAAGAAGTCTACATTGAACAACCAGAAGGATTTCATTTGTCAGAGAATGCAGATTATGTGTTTAAATTAAAGAAGGCCTTGTATGGTCTAAAACAGGCTCCTAAAGCATGGTACTCTAGATTGGATAAGTATCTGCAACAGGCAGGGTTCAGAAAAGGAAGTGCAGACATCAACCTCTACATGAAGGTAAGTGAAGGTAATATTTTATTAATTGAATTTTATGTCGATGATATTATTTTTGGTAGTGATGATGACAGGTTAAGCTAGAAATTTGCAAAAGATATGCAAAATGAATTTGAAATGTCATTACTTGGAGAACTATCCGTATTTTTGGGACTTCAGATATGCCAAAGCAACCAAGGAATCTATATTTCTCAAACCAAGTATATCAGAGAAATGATAAAGAGGTTCAGAATGGAATATTGCAAACTAGTTATCACTCCCATGCAAACCAATTGCAAGTTGAGAAAAGATGATGATTCGAAGTCTACAGATCATAGGCAATATAGGTCAATGATTGGCAACCTACTATATGTGACAGCATCCAGACTAGATGTAATGCAGGCGGTTGGATAGGTGGCATGATTTCAAGAAGCACCAAAGGAGTCACATGTGTTAGCAATGAAGAGTATTTTCAGATATCTCAAAGGAACAAAAGAGTTTGGATTATGGTATCCAAAAGGAAAGGATCTATCAGTTATTGTCTACATAGATGCAGATTGGGTAGGTTGTATTGATTACCGATGAAGAACCAGTGGAGCAACGTTCTACTTGGGTGAGTGTTTAGTATCATGGCTAAGAAAGAAACAATCATCTGTATCTTTATCTACAACCGAAGCAGAGTATATTGCAACAACATCATGTTGTCCATAGGTTCTTTGGATGAAACAAACTCTGACAAATATACAGGTTGAGTATGATAAGCCCATTCCAATATATTTTGATAATACAAGTGCCATCAGTATCTCAAAGAACCCGGTGATGCACTCCAAGACGAAGCACATTCCAATAAAGTATCAGTTTCTACAGGAGTAGGTTGTAGAAAAGAACACCAGAGTTGAGTATGTGGGCACAAAAGAACAAGTGGAAGACATCTTCACAAAACCACTTCCATGGGAATCCTTTTAATATTTTCGCCAGAGACTTGGAGTTATTTCTACTCCAAAATGAATTCCTTTCGAATGCTTATCTTATATGTCTTATATTTACAAGATGAAGAACCATAAGAGGACAGTCGAGTTAGGGGGAGCAACCCTGTATAGAAAGATACCTTTGCCATTGATGACAAAGGGGGGGGATATTTATCAGATGCAAAAGATAGAGGCATGGTTCTAGGGGGAGTAGATTTATCAGATGCAGAGGATAGAAGGATGGCTCTAGGGGGATCATGAGTGATATGATTTCAGTATTGCATCAGAGTGTTTCCATCAATGCCAAAGGGGGAGATTGTTGATTAAGGTTGGTTGATGTCAACCCTTGAAGAAAGCCCCTCAGCACAAAGGTTTGGGTAATGGACCCACAATTTTTTGATGTAAATATGACTCATTATTGTATGGTCATGGTTGATAATAAGTAAATATGGATGAACTCCAAAGTGGTCCCCTTATGGTGAAAGCCCTCACGGGAAGACACTTTGCGGAGTAAGAGAACCCATGCTTAATTTTGGAATAATGATATAAAGGACAATGAATTTTTTAGGGAGACTATCCTATATAGATAGTGCTTGTCATTCCATTTCTGGTGGTATGTGGAACGTCACATATCTCCTCACGGTTAGAGAGTTATGACCATGTGAAGTTGGAGAACCTAGGTTTGGGTAATGGACCCAAGTTTGTTTGATGGATAATGGTATGATTTTTTCTATATTTGAAGGTAATACTATTCTATATGGATATTACATGTCATTCCATTTCTGTTGGTATGTGGAATGTCACATAACTCCTCACGATTTGAGAGTTATGGCCTTACGACGTTGCAGGACCCTCTTATGTCATCTAGAAGCCCCAAAAGATCAAAGTAGTCAAAGTGGTTTAAGAGATTTTATAAGGTAAATAATAAAGTGAAGTGATGAGTGTACTATAATTCAAAGTGAATACAAAACAAATTATTTAAATAATAAATTTAATGGATAAATTAGAAGTGGGTTAAAACTAAAATAAGGAAAGTGGGCAAAGTGACCTAGAAGATGTTTTTAAGGAAGCTACTTGGAGAGTATAAATAAGAGGCAAGGCTCTCTCATTTTAATTAAAATTGAGAATATTTAATATCTATAGGTGTCTGAGGTAACCAAGTATATCTAAGCTGAATTTCTGAGAGAAGGTGAAGAAAAGAAGGCAGAAATGCAAGGAAAGATAAATTCTTTTGATGGTGCTTTCTAAGGTATGTCATTTATAGGTCATCTCAACATTTTCGCTATAACATTTTTTATATAATGATTCAGACCATGAAATTTCTATTCCATTGAGAAAAAATATCCAAGTATCTGTGGTAAAATATTCATCTTGTGGGTCGTTGTATTTTTGGAGTTACACTCTATGGAAAATAGGGTTTGTGGCTAGTCCTGAAACTAGTCTAAAACAAGTGTTTCTGGTAAAAATGTCATAACTTCTTCATAACAGATCCAAATTTAGTGAGACAAAATGTGTTGGTTAGAGTACAGTCTATAGTATTTTTTTTAATATTTTTAGATCAATTCAACAAATATTATGTGCAGGGCACGCTCTACGAGGTCTCTCTCTAGAATAAGCCAAAATTCAGCAAGGTATGCCATTTTTGCTATAACTCTTTTTCTGAGATGTTCCAAGTAGTGACACATGGAGGAATTGTATAAAACACACTTATGAACATTGTGTATCAGTTTCACATCTTTATACATTACAGGCACAAAGTTATGATTACTTCAAGTTAGGGTTGTTGACTAATCCAAAACTAGGCATGTGAGACTAAAGAAAAGGTTGATGAAAATGTTAGTCTCTTGTTGTTAAAGTTAAGGAATGTTTTCAGGAATTTAATCATATACAACAGGTTTATTACAGAGCTACAAATTAGATTTGAATGATGAAATTGATGAGGGATTTTGGTTGAGGTACACGTTGAGTACATCGTTGAGACAAGTAGTTGATGACTTGACACATACATGAGGTGTATAGTTGATGATGTTGGTACATATTGATGAGTCATAGTTGATGAGTACTTCACACATGACTGGTACATACTTTGTACATGGTTGGTTTCACTTGTTTATGGTACAGGTTGATTACAGATTGTTTGGTACAGGTTGGTGCATGGTTGATGCACTTGTTTATGGTACAGGTTCATTATAGATTGTTTGGTACAGGTTGGTGCATGGTTGATGCACTTGTTTATGGTATAGGTTGATTACAGGTTGAGGTATAGGTTGATGCATGGTTGAAGCATGGTTGATGCATGGCTCAGGTTTATTGGTACATGTTTACAACAGTATATCTCACAGTGATAGTGTGACAGTGGTTCCATCATTCTACTTCTACTTTAGGGCGATTGGATAGGGAAAGGACAGATGGTTTTAGCCACCTTCTGGTTGTAGCTGGAGAACATAGGGGGTTGTAGCCTCCTTCTGGTTGTAGCTAGAGAATTGGGAAGTTGGAGCTTCCCTTAGGTTGTAGCCTGAGAAACTAGGGGTTGGAGC
>ML777526.1:677550-726548 GCA_009831015.1 Picea engelmannii | reverse complement strand
AGCCAGTTGGTGTCGCCTTTTTATAAAGATAAGTGCTCTTTATTTTGATATTATTATTTGTGTATGAATTTATTTTGCTGTGTATTTTAATTATCGTTTAACTAAATCTTAGATTATGCATGCTTGTTGGATATTGTTGTGCATGTCATTAAATCTTTTATATTATGCATACTTATTAAAGAAAGAAGGTACCGGTAAGAGTACGAAGTCCAAGGGTGGCCTTGAAGATAGCATACCCTGGCGTGTGGGTGGTTGGGTATGTTACAATTTGGTATCAGAGCTTCTGGTTGAAACACCGAGCCAGTATGGCTCGGGTTTTTCGGTCAGAGTCCCGTAGTTACAGATTGAACTCTAACCGTGGAGTTGAAAAGACCAGGAGGAATGGCGTTGCATAATCTACGTAGGATTTTTATCACCAGAGACCCATTGTAAGGGGTTTGAAGGATCGTGACCGTCCCCTTCGAATTTGAGAGCAATCACCACTATAGGATCAGGAGAGATCTGGGATCGTTGGATCCAAGGACATGTGAATAAGGGTTTGATGAAAAGGAAACAAGCGTTAAGGTCATCATTGTCAGATCCCATTGGAGTGAGAGATCAATGGACATATGAAATTGTGGGGAACCAAGTTGCACGAGAGATAATTCCCCAAGGCGGTCCCACAATCCAAACCATGGTTTCACCGAGGGGTTACGTGTCAGCGTCAAGAGAATTGCAGGATGAAAATTGGGTTACTCCAAACCGTCGATGCGTGCCCCCACAAATTGAAAGGCAATAAGTGATGTGACATGTTAGGGCTCAAACATTGAAACTTCATATAGCCGAAGTAGATCCTGAGAGTCGATCACCAAGAGGTACGTGTCAACAGATCAGTAACTCTGGAGAAATCAGTTCAAGAGGTTTTCAGATGAGATTTGAAACTCTCAAAGCCTAGAGAGTCAAAGAGTTGAAGACCCGAAGTAATCCTCAACTGTTAGATTAAGGAGGACACAGGGTGTATATTCGTGGTCTCCAGGTGAAGACCCGAAGTGAATCTTAGTCATATGATCCAGAAAGACACATGGCAACAGATTGGCCAGTTCGAGAATTCAGATTTCATGAGAATTGGAAGTGTGCCAGTATGGAAACTCCCGAAGTCCCGAAGAGCCGAAGTGATGGGGCATAATGATGTCACCTAGAGGTGATGTGGATCCTAGAATTCTTGAAGTGACGTGGCTTACAGACGTCACCTAGGATGATGTGGACACATGGGATGTGTGCCACATGTCAGTAAGTTTTAAGCATATGGAGTATTGAAATGTCAGTTAGAACCTGACATGTGTCACCCACCCGATTGGGCCATGTGTCCACTTCCAGTATTTCACCATGTGGCAACAGATCGTGCAGTCTGGAGACTGGGCACTCCAGTGGGGAAGGATGTGATAGGTTTCATTGGGATGAAAACTCCTGAAGGCCAGAGTACATATCGACCGTTGATTCTAGAAGACGCATGTCGAAGGATCATCGACTTCAAGTAAAATCACTCTGGGAGAACGTGCAGGAGGAAATTTTGAAACTTCCAAACCCCGAAGAGCTAAAGCGATTCACAGCCGTTGATCTATGGGAGGAAACTCGTCAGCAGATCATGAACTCCGGGTAAAAGAATTCCAAGAGGAGGCAAGCAAGGAAAGTTGACACTCCTGAAGCGCAGAGTCCCGAAGTGGATCTCGATCGTCAATCGTGAAACAGGACGAGGACCATTGATCCAATCCTAGCTGAAAGTTTTGAAGTCCCGAAGCTCTGGACAAGCTCTTTTTCAACTAAGCACAGGGTCATGGCCGTGGTCATATTCAGATTGAGATCTGAGGGAAGGAGGGCTAAGGGCCGAATTGGTGGTCTTCGAGATAAAAAAGTGCTAAGGAAGGATTTAGCTACAGTTTCTAGTCATGGTCACCTGGAAAGGTGGTTTGAAGGAAGCATTTGCACAATATGAAATTATGTGTCAGCCAAGGATAATAGGACACTGTTATTTTCAGAGAATGGGGATATGATCTCCATGAACAAAAAAAAAGAGACATGTAGCATGGTTTGGAAATTTTGTTTATCATATGCATAATTCTAACAAAATGGTCACTTGCACATTTTGCAGAATTAAGGGGTTTAAACACATCAACTTAGGATGCATATTGAGGAAATGGAAGAAGGAAAGGAACCTCTAGTCATGATAAGGAGGCCGAAGGCCAGAATACCAAAGTTGGTAATGTAGAAACGGAGTCCAATGGACGCAAGGGAAAAGGAGAGTAGGAAACGTTAATAGAAATGGTAAGAAGCCTGAAGATGGAAGTGCTGAGATACAAAGAAGACAACAAGAGACTGATGAGAGAGAAAAGTCATATAAATGCTCAAGTGTTGCAGAGCTTAAATCAGTTACAGAGACAAACAAAGAAGGGATCAAACTCAAGACAAGAGGAAGAAGGCAGGTGCCATGAAAGAAGGGATGATCATTGAAGAGTTGGTTATTCCAGAAGTGCTACCAGAGCTCATGGAAACCACTCACCTCCTTACTCAGAAAGAAATTTTTATGCATCGGATGATCCCATAAGCATTCTAGACGTGTCTCCCATCAAACACGAAATAAGTAAATAAGAGGTAGATAGTTTGGAAGGAGAGCTGAGGAATCTCAATCCACCTTCCTTTGAGGTTGAAAGAGAAAGGGAAGATGATGTCAAAGCATGGTTTCTTGGGCTCAGGAGAAATTTTAAGTTGCATAACTATTCATCAAATCTAGAAGCCAGGATTTCCACCTACCATTTACACAGGAAATATGCAATGTGGTGGGACCAACTGAAGCAAGTGGAGCACATTAATGAGAGTAGGATCACTTGGAAGAAGTTCAAGAAGTACTTCCAGAAGGAGTACCTCTCAGAGAATTTCTATGACAGAAAAATGAAGGAGTTCTTTGAACTCGGGTTGGGAAGCATGACTATGGCAGAGTACGAGAAGAAGTTCTTGGGATTTTTAAAGTATGTTAGGTTTATTGGTGATGAGAAAGTGAAAATACAAATATTTCTAAGTGGACTGCTAGCCCTTTATAAGGAAAATATCAAGTATGATGAGCCCAAGACCTGGACTGAAGCCATCAAGAAGGAAAAATACATATATGAGCAAGGCCAGGGAAGAAAATCTCTGCAGAAATCTTGGAAGGACAAGAAAAATGAGAAGTCTGATCAGAGGAGTAAAGGATTCAAACCTTCCTTCAATAGGAATGAGCCTAATAGAAATCATCAAGATCATTATGCTAAGGGAGATTTCAAAAAGGAATATTCCTTGGGAAAAAGGGGAAGACCACCAATCCAATGTTAGGGATACAAGGAAGATCACCTATACAAGGATTGCCCACACAGAAAGGACAGAGTGACGACTGTGCACAACATCCAAGAAGCTACACAAGTCAAAGATATGGGAAGAATCTATGCAGCTTTAAATGATCGAAAAGAAGAGTACCAATCCAATATGATCGAGGTGGAAGGTAAGATCATAAATCACCTTGTTTTTATTTTGATTGATTCAGGATCAAGTCATTGTTACATTGATCTTAAGATAGTGGATAGATTACATTTGGAGAAAAGTAAACTTGGAAAAGAAAGTTTGGTTCAATTAGCCACTGGAACCAAAAGACGAATCCATGACATGGTTAGAAGTTGTTCCATAAGTCTTAATAGCATGAATACTAGTATTGATCTAAATATCATACCATTGGGGTCTTATGATATTCTGATTGGAATGGATTGGTTGGACAAGCATCATGCTATCCTAGATTGTCATAACAAGACATTTGCATGTCTTGATGGAAATGGAAAACATAACACTATGAAAGGAGTTCCAAGACCCATCTCTATAAGGGAGATTTAAGCCTTACAACTAAAAAGATGTTTTAGGAAAGGATGTCAATTGTATGCAGCTCATGTGGAAGAGCCAGATAATACAAAAGGTCCAAGCCTCGAAGACTTATCGGTACTATGGGAATTTGAATATGTATTCCAAGAAACACCCAAATTTCCACCAAGAAGGGATATAGATTTATCAATTGATTTAGTGCCAGGAGTTTCCCCGGTGTCAAAAACACCTTACAGAATGAGCACACCAGAGTTAAAAGAATTACAAATGCAGTTGGAGGAATTGTTGAAGAAAGGGTACATACGTCCAAGTGTTTCACCTTGGGGAGCACCAACACTTTTTTTCAAAAATAAGGATGGAACCTTGAGGTTGTGTATTGACTTCCGACAGCTGAACAAGTACACTATAAAGAACAAGTATCCTCTACCTCGAATCGATGACCTCTTTGATCAGCTAAGAGGAGAAAAGATATTCTCAAAGATTGACCTGAGGGAAGGATACCATCAGGTAAGAATCAAGGAAGAAGACATTGATAAGACAACCTTTAAGACCAGGTATGGACATTATGAATTTGTAGTGGTGCCATTTGGACTGACCAATGCACCAGTTGTTTTCATGTGCTTAATGAACGACATATTCAGAAATTATTTGGATAAGTTTTTCATAGTATTCCTGGATGACATACTTATCTATTCTAAGTGTGAAGTGGAGCATGAACATCACTTAAGACTGGTGTTGAAAGTACTGAGAGAACATCAGTTGTATGCCAAGTTGAGTAAGTGTTATTTTTATCAAAATAATATCCATTACTTGGGACACATTATTTCAGAGCAAGGCATAACAGTAGATCCAAAGAAGATTGAAGCCATTAGAGGATGGTCAACACCCAAAAATGTATCAAACATTAGATATTTTATGGGATTAGATGGATACTACAGAAGGTTCATAGTAGGTTTCTCTAAGATTTCTCATCTCATCACTTCTTTGCAAAAGAAGGCAACTAAATTTGAATGGACACTCAAGTGTGAAAAGAATTTTAATCTGTTGAAAGAATTACTTACTAGTGCACCTGTGTTAAATATTGTTGACCCAAATGAAATTTTTGTGGTATTTACAAACGCATGTAAGGAAGGACTTGGGGAATTGTCACGCAAAATGGACATGTCATTGGATATGAGTCTAGAAATCTTAAGGAACATGAGAGGAACTATGCCACACATGAATTGGAAATTGATACCATTGTTCACACCTTGAGGATGTGGAGGCATTATCTCATGGGGAAGAAATTTGAATTAAGGACAGACCACATTGGCCTGAAGTATCTTTTTGAACAACCGTCCTTGAATTCCAGGCAAACAAGATGGATGGAACTTTTAAGTGAATATGAATTTGATATCAATCATATCAAAGGAAAGGAGAATAAAGTTGTCGATGTGCTTAGTAGAAGAGTGCATCTCATGCATGTTACTACAAGTAGTATGCATCAGTCAGGATTGAAGAGCAGAATTTTAGATGGTCTTGTTACAGATCAACATTACCTATAGGTAAAGGAAAAATTATAGCAAGGAAATGTACAGCATAAAATAAAGGAGTATGAGATAAGGGAAGATGGATTACTCATGCATAAAATAGAATCTATGTTCCTAGCCCCAGAGAATTGAGGAATTTGGTACTGAAGGAAATGCATGATGTTCCTTATGTTGGACATCCCGGTTACCAGAAAATAATTACAGTAGTAAGAATCCAGTTCTTTTGGCTAGGAATGAAGAAGGATGTTGTTGATTACATCACTCGATGTATGGAATGTCAGAAGGTGAAGGCTGATCATAGGCACCCAACGGGTTTGCTACAGCCATTTCCAATCCCAGAGAAGAAATGGGAAGTGATCACCATGGATTTCATCATAGGATTACCCAGAACGAATAAGAAACATGATTCAATCATGGTGGTGGTTGACAAATTAACAAAGCTTGCTCATTTTGTGCCTGTGAAGACAACACATACAACGGCTAATATTAAAGAAATTTTCATGAAGGAAATTTCTAGGTTCCATGGGATACCTAGGAAAATCGTCTTTGACAAAGACACAAAGTTTACCTCCAATTTCTGGAGGGGATTATTTAAAGGATTTGGCACAAATCTAAACTTTAGAACAATATGTCATCCCCAGACAGATGGGAAAATAGAGAGAGTCAATTGAATAATTGAATATATTTTGAGAATGTATGTGATGGATAAGCCATCTAAGTAGGAAGATTACTTACACTTGGTTGATTTTACATATAATAATGGGTATCAAGCTTCATTAAGAATGAGACCATTTGAAGCCTTGTATGGTAGGAAATGTGATACTCCAGTAAGCTGGGACAACCCAATAGATAGAGTGGTACTTGGGCCGTAGTTGCTCAAGGACATGGAATACCAAGTGGTTAAGATCAAGCAGAATTTATAGGTAGCTAAGGATAGACAGAAAGTTTATGCAGACGAGAACATGACAGCTAGAGAATTTAAAGTAGGGGAGCATGTACTTTTGAAAGTGAAGCCCAAGAAAATCTCTTTGAAATTGGGTAGTTGTACAAAGATGGCAGCCAGATTATGTGGTCCATTTGAAATATTGGACAGAATAGGGTCAGTTGCATACATGCTTGCATTGCCTGCTTCCATGAATGTGCATAATGTATTGCATGTATATTTACTAAAGAAATATGTACATGACCCTAACCATGTTATTGATTGACATCTGATTCAAGTGGAGATGGAGGGATATTTTCAGGTTCAACCAGTGCGGGTATTGGACAAAAAAGTCAAAATGCTCCAGAATCGAGTTATAGAGCTGGTAAAAGTTCAGTGGACTTGCTACAGTCCTGAAGATGCTACCTGGGAGCATGAAGATTCCATGCGGGTAGAGTACCCACAACTTTTTGAATAAATTTGATATTTTGATCTCTATTTTGTATATGCATTGAGGAGAGTGCCAAAATAAGGGGGAGGGGATGTAACACCCCAGGTTTTGAACCCCCATTTTAAATAATGTATTGTTACAATGTTGAGAGGCCAAAGTTCCCAAACAATTATTAAAAGGCCAGTGTTCCCAAGACATGTAATGTTTTCTATCATTATTAATAATAAATACATGGTTGGCTACTAGAGGGACAATGACTAGAGTTATAGGGGGCTCTGGTTCCACAAGAGAGGGGGCTTGAGGGTCTAAGTGTTTATTCCTATTTTAATTACCATTTTCGCCTAAGGGAGGGGATCAGTTATGCGAGATTCTTGGGGAAGTCCAGGAGGTTCTTGATTCCCCATGAAGTTACTTAAACCTGCCTCTGGTCTGATGGGGGGGTTGGACTAATGGATTGTTCATTGATTTTCCTATACGTTCATTCATTTCCCTCATGCACTTTCATGCACTCACTCACCCATTCATTGATCCATCCTCATCCGCATCTTGGCTTGGGAAAGGGAAATGAATTGTTGAAGATTAGCCATGGGATAGTTGGTTGTAATGGTTGCTGGTGTAGTCCATCCATGACTTGGGGCATGCATGTCTGAGATGCATTGGTCTGTGCCCTGTTTTTCTCACAACTGCAAGTCCTGAGAGTTCCAGCATTGAGATTATGGACCAACTATGTTGGAGGCCCTGGAAAAATGAGAAGGATTGTCTGAGGGACTGCATGGCAGAGAAGGGTGGAGGTACATTCTCTTTGGTGGTACAGGCTGGGTGGAAGAGATTTGGGTACTTGGAATGTTGAGGGTGTTGGGAAACCTGTGAGAGCTTGAGCGATGACTGGTTTGGGAACCCACGTACACTCTGGAACCATCCTTGTGGATTCATAGCCCTGGCTCAGGGGTGACACTGTTGTTGAGATTTGGAGCAAGGGTGTCTACAGTTGGGTAGAACGTCCTTGGTCTACAGCCAGTTGGTGTCACCTTTTTATAAAGATAAGTGCTCTTTATTTTGATATTATTATCTGTGTATGAATGTATTCCATTGTGTATTTTAATTATCGTTTAACTAAATATTAGATTATGCATGCTTCTTGGATATTTTTGTGCATGTCGTTAAATATTTTATCATATGTGTCCTTATTAAATAAAGAAGGTATCGGTAAGAGTATGAAGTCCAAGGGTGTTACACATTATTTTGGTCACCCTAATGATGACTTTACAAGCATGTAATCAGGCCCTCAAAATCATCATTTGCCCGAGAAAAGTGATTGCTTTCCTCCTCTGCAACACTACTTTTTAGAAGGACGCCACAGGCTACCCATAGTGTATAGTGCGGAAATCAAAGATTTCTGCAGGCTGCTCTATAGTTGGCCTGCGGGATTTCTGCAGGCTGTTATATAGGCAGGGTGCGGTGGTGTTTGAAAGTAAAAAGAGAAAAGGGGTTCAAGAAGTTTCTCGAAGGGGAATCTTCTGGAATGTGAGGTGGTGTCTGTATGGTTACAATCCTACTGACTTCTTTGATCTGGTGGGATCATCCTCATCTCTTTAACCACTTTAGCATCTCATATATAATAATGGGCTTCTCATGGGAAATGTTAAGCACAGTTAAGAAAAGTTGAGCAAAGGATTGCTGGAAGAATAGGCTGGAGATTGTGTGAAGAATACTATTTTAGTTGATGCTTGAGTTATTCATTCACCCATCAAGATTTTGAAGATCACCTTCATGCAAACTCCGTAACGAATATATGTGTGTGTTGGAACGAAGGAACACTAAAAGGGAACTTGCGACATCAAGGCATTTCAGTTGTTTCTTCCACTTTTATTCAATATAATACAGTGGCATGTTTCTTTCCCATAAAATTATTCTCATTTTATTACATGACTCCTTGATCACATGTCTAAGTTTTCATTGAATCTATCATAGTTGCTTTCACTTTGGTTGGTTTGTGTCATTGCAGATCTGGTTTCACAAGAGCACCGAAACGAAGCGGGAACAAAAAATATATAAGGAAGCGATCTCAAAGGTAAGTCATCAATTCCTTCTTTGACACTTATATCAATGATTATAACTTAGGGGAAGCATCATGTCATGTCTTGTTTTTTTCTAGATCCAGGTGGATCTAGGGAGATTAGTTTATGTCCACATTTACCGATTTATCCTATAACAAAATTGATGACTCCACTGGGGATACGAATTTATTGTGGTTTTTTGTTGGCCATTTGTTTTTGCCTACTCTTCTTTATATGAATTCAGTCTCTAAGTCTATGGGAGATCCATTCAAACTCTCTGAGTTTGAAAGTTCACAGAGATCTTTTACCTTTTTCTCAAAATTCCTTGATTTTCAGACGTGTTCGCATTGCACCCTATGCCTAGCCTGTGGAAACCTTAGATTTATGCACCCTAGTTGTTTTTTTCAATGCATACTTTCCGCACCCTATCTGTTTATGGCCTACGGAAACTCTAGATTTCCATACTGTAACGTGTTGCTGGCCTACGACAGCATCTGTGAAATTTTTTGAGTGGGGTTTTGGCCTCTGTTGACGCCTAGTTTTTGCTTTAGTCAACTGGGGGAAACTTTTTTAGCCAGTGTTTCACTGTTTTCTCATGCTTAACATGTTGTTGATTGGTTTTTGAAGATCGAACACCTCTCTTAGTCATTTTCCAGTTTTCATTTTTTATTTTTAACAACAAGGATATAATCTCTGAGCTTGTATCTGAGTGCTTGTTCGATTAAAAATATTAGATTGGATTTGAATTTTTGGATTGATTATGTATTCTGGATTGCTTGATGATTGAGAGGTTATTTCTTCATTTGCATTTGGGGAAATATTTTCTCGTCATTCTTTACTTTTTATCTTCATTGAAAGTTTGATTTGGGTGTATGTTGAAGATATAAATTTTCTTGGATTACTTGTCCTTTCTCTGTCATGCCCTTGGTCTAGTCTTAGAAAGGAAGAATATGAAGTTATCCATTCTTTTGAATAATCATACATAAGAAAATTTATTTCATTTAAGAGAAGAGAACATTGAAGAACTTCATTGTTTATTGGTTGTTTGAAATTGTGTTCATTTAAAGAAAAAGGAAGTATATTTCGTAGTTTACATCATTCTGGAAACACCTTCTCCCTGCTATAGATAGGATTCATTGAACGAAATTTGCATCATTCATTTCTATTTGCATATTGTTGGGTCAAGGTCTTACACAACATCAGTTTCATTCCCGTCTCCCTCTTGAGTAACAACAGGATTTAAAAAATATTGTGAAAATCTAAAACTTAATCAATAGCTTTTTCTAGGGCTCTTTTACACCAACATTAGCTAGGCTAGAGCTTTGGAATAGGCGGTGAGACACACTATCCAAAGCACAAAACACACAATAGCATCTTGTGATAGGGAGTGCAAAATTCCATTTGCAACATTTTTTCCTGGGAAGCCTTCTCACACAAGGGTTAAACCTAAGGTCACATTGAGATTAGAAGAGTTACTCACCTTGATTTACTGATCTCAGTGTAGAGATTGTGCGTGTTATGGGGGTCACTTACAGGTATACCCACAATGATGAGTGGAATCCTCTCAAGTTGATTTTGGGCTAGATATCCTGCCCTTGCACGTGGATCGGACTATCGATTGTCTCCCCAGGCATCATTGTTGTTTTTGGTAGCCTTAGTTGCCTATATTCTTAGGGTCTTACACAAGGTGACTGTGGAGGGGCAAGTATTCACAGTACCTAGAATCGACGTTGTCCAGACTCACTCAGGGTCCTTGGAGGGTATACCCACGATTATGTGTGGGAGCTTGCACCAGGGTGTAAGTCTGTTAAGCGGGCCATCAACGCAAATTTTCCACCCTAGCCCAGCCCCTTCTTGTCTTGACTTCGCGATGTTGGATTTCATCACCAACTATTGACCTCGGAACAAGAAGGTTTTGTTTGCTTGGTTTTGATTCCTAGATTCTACTAGCGAGTGTCGTTTGTTTACAGAGTTGGCCATAGATTTTTTCCGTAAAATTTTCGGTTCGACCAACATTGACCCTCCATGTTGTTTGCGTAGGATGCAAGGACTACCCCTAGAAGATCCAAAAGTTTCTCAACCCTTGATTCCTAATCCACCGGAGGACTCTCCTCAACAAAGTGAGATCCAAGACCACATACCTTCACAAGTGGAGAGAACTGACTCTTTAGAAAGTTTTCGAATCATTTCCAATTCTTTGGACGCTTTCTGCTTGCCTCTTGGATACGAGAGACATATTCTCCGACTAAACTCGTCTGGAGAACTTGTTGTTGACACTTATGGAATATCAACTGGAATTCTTTCCAGCCTTGAAAACTAGGATCCTTTTTGGACCACTGACATATCTCGAACTCTGACTTCTAGGTGGAACCCTCCCGACTCAGAGGCAAAAGCTGAGATACTTGTCGTTTCTGAACCACCCGAGACATATTTTACATTTACGATACCTTTAGCTCACTTTAATAGTACAACGTGTTATTTCTTTGTTGGTTCAGAAGCTGGTCCTATCTCAACTATCCCTCTTTAGCAGGCCCATTCCACAATGGTCCCAAACACTACGATTATTCCCACTAGGAATACAGTGTCTAGTCAACCTTCTATTGGTACATCGCTTTTGTCTAAACAAATATCGTCACTCCCTCTTGGATATAATGCTTTGAATGCTTCTATCCCCATCCCTGCCCAAGTTCCATCCGGAGCTTCTGGAGTCTTTACTCCTCCTGGGTATAATGTTTCTTCCGGTTCTATTCTGACACCATCCCAGTTCCTCTCCAGAGGGTCTTATCCACCTTTTATAGGAGGATTCAGACCCAGTGGCTCTACCACCTTTGGAATTTCTACTCCATTATTCACTTCTGGTTATCAAATTCCTATTGGGGGACAATATAACCCAGGGGGGGAAACTCAATTTGGAGGTCAAACCCAAATTGGGGCATCATCCTCACCTGGAGGACAACCCCCACTCAGAGGATATAATCCACAATATGGACAGAACATCCCTGAATCACTAGCCCAGTATTGGATCATCTCTTTCAAGGAAATCCACAATATTCTGGGGGGAAACAACCTCAAGTTAGCTCTTTTATACCCCCTAGTTTGGGCCAGTCACACCTCGATTCTTCCAATCCCATTTGGGGTTCGAACGTTCAATCTAGTGTCCCTCCCCAAGGGAACATCCCTAATCAGTACAACCCTATGGGCTACATACCTTCACACACACGTCTAAATCTGTTAGGACCTTCACCTCACATACAAACTGCTTATGGTCCTACTGGTATACCAATGGGACTTCCTCCCCAAAGTCACCAGTATCCTCCTATGAATAGACAATTGCCCTTTTTAGCCACTTTGGATCTACCTAATTTGTCTAGAATCTTAAATGATCCTATCCTACATTCTCCCCATTGGCCCGTTATACCAGCCAAATTATTGTTCGACATCCCAAAATTTGACGGTAAACCAGGAGAGGATCTGAACAACCATGGCATGACTTTCCACCTTTAGTGTTCATCCAACTCTTTGATGGATGATTCCATTTGGTTATGACTCTCCCAACGAACTCTCATGGGTTCAACTGCAAAGTGGTATATAGAAATACCACGAGGTTTCTTCACTGACTTTAATACCCTAGCCATGGATTTTCTTACACACTACCAATTACTGATCCATTATGAAATAGGAACTAAAATCCTGAGTTCCTTCAAGAAAACTAAGGCCACTCATATCTCCGATCACATTCATGAGTGGAGATGAAGATGACGTTTGATCAAACTCGATCTTCCCCATCAGTTATTGGCAGAGTGGCTCACGAAATCATTTGTGAATGAGATCTCTCATGATATTTCCATGGGTGGAGTTGTCACCGAAGAACAGGCTATCAGTCGTGCTCAGTATATTGACCTCGTTATTCACAAACGGGTACCCTTTACGACTTACTCCCTGATGCACCTCACCCTTCTACTACCACTACCTCAACTACCCATGTTGCTTCTCATGCGAATGATGGTGTGATTGGAATTTTCCATGCTCAACCTAAAAATACGCAAGCCTCTCCCACCAACCCCAAGTTTAATACTTCTAATGTTCAAATGCTTTGTCTCCTACTCCTCCCGCCGGCAAAACCTCTGAGGTTAACTCGGTCAATCTACCCCTGCCGAAAAGAATAAATCTAAAAAAGGGAAGGGTAAGAATAAGGAGGATAAAAATAACCCACATTCTGAGAAAGCCAAAACACAACCTGTTGATGATAAGGATAAGCGCAAACCCTGATACCCTTGCCTTATCTATGATGATGATCACTATATGAAGGATTTTCCAAGACGGGCCGAGGTTACTAAGTTCCTTCAAGGGACCGTGAAACCCCCTACACCTATCATTTTGTCTCAACCTTTCCCTTCTCAACAGTAGGCCCAACTGGTCATCCATGACCAACCCTCTCCCTCCACTACTTCTTATGTACTCATGTGTACTGGTGATTCCATAAAGAATGATGTTACACTAACCACTCGGGCCAAAGATTATTCTTCTTCAAAGGAAAAGGTTGACGATATACCACCTTCATTGGTTCAACAACCTCCTTCAACTTCACCTCCCACCAGTCCTCTTCATATCGAATGACCGAGTCTCGATATAGTTCTTCACCCTCCCCCAAAGGGTGTTGTTTGAAAGTCCGCCTTCAACCCTCATGCACATGTTGCTCAGAACTACAATATTGTAGAAGATCTGGCGCAAGCACCTTCTGTAATGTCGGCTCTCGAAGTCCTTCAAAGTTGCTCTGCTCAACGAAAGGCACTGCTAAAGGATATCGGTGGAATTGACCCTACAGATACAAATTTAATCATTTTTGAACTCAAAGATCACATTCTGAGACTTCCCCCCCAACTAGCATTCCAAATACAAGTTGTTTTCTCCGACAAGAACATCTATAGGACTGTTATTGATGAGGGTGTCTCCACGTGTGTAATGTCTATTGCCTGTTGGAAATCCATCGGCTCTCCTCCTCTTACTGAATCACATAGCACGCTTGAAGCCTTCAATGGCTCTGGCTTTAAACCCTATGGTGTACTTCCTTCATTGTCTATTATGTTGGAAGGCAAATCAATCAATGTAGAAGTTGAGGTCTTCGATGCATCTCTTGATTATAACCTCTTGTTTGGCCGTAGTTGGATCGATGCGATGCGCGCAGTTGTGACTAGCCTTTTCCATGTTATACATTTTCCGCATCAAGGAAAGGTCATCACTGTCAACCATCTAGCCTTTTTCAACTATGACACCCATACTATCAATGTACCTTTTATTGCGAAGACACCTCCTGGGTATGAGAACGTTGGTGTGGGCCTACTTAAATATTCCACTATGATGGGTACGTTCCCGATCCCACCTCCTGATGTTCCACCTCCTTTGGTTGCCTTGATCAAAATGATTTCCACCTTGGTTCACCAAACTCACTCGTCTTCCAACCCGTGGATAATACCCGAACCTAGTGATTATCTTCACTATGGAAACCAAATGCCTTTAAGTCTGGTTGAATCTGCCTATCAAGCCATTCAATCGATAATCCCTTTCACCCCCTCTCTTGGTGATTCATCTCCTAAATTGTTCCATGTTGTTTTTCCCACCGACGAGATGATTATGTCGGTTATGTCGATGGAAGACACCCCTTGGGATGATGGACATCATCGTTCCATTCTCTTCCTCGAACAACACACCATCGAGAGTTACCAACGGATCTCGACTCCGTCGACTGTTGTTGTCATTTCTTCTCTTCCCAAGTCATCACATGATGTGTTGTATGAAGGGAACTTAAGTAATATTTCGCCCACCATCCCCCTCGACATATCCATTAAACCTGGAGTTGTTGAAAATGTTCACATTGGAGCTTCGTGCACCACTGATGAGCTTGTCGCCTATAAATCGTTTTTCCAAGAGTTTCATGACATATTCGATTGGAGCTATGAAGAAATGTTTGGTATTGACCATGATATTGTTGTCCACAAAATTAAGACATACTTGGGTGCTTGACCCATCCTACAGAGACTTCGGTCGGTCCACCCCCGTAAAGCAACTACTATTAAGATTGAAGTCAAAAAACTTCTTAAATCAGACTTTATTTATCCTATGGCTTTAACTGATTGGGTATCCAATCTCGTTCCGGTTAACAAGAAACAAGGTATGATCTGTGTCTGCGTCGAATATAGGGATATCAATCAAACTTTTCCTAAAGACAACTTTCCCACCCCCTTCGTTGACCAGATTGTCGATGACTGCACCGGGAGTGAAATCTTTTCTTTAATGGACGGTTTCTCCGACTATAATCAAATCAACATCTTGCCCGCAGATCAACACAAAACCACTTTTATTTGTACTTGGGGCACCTTTGTCTACAGGAAACTACCCTTCGGTTTAAAGAACATCGATGTGACTTTTCAACGTGTTGTGTCTTATGCTTTTCATGATATCAAGCACATTGTACAACCATATCTAGATGACCTACCAACACATTCCATGCATCGTAGTGATCATCCGGCACACCTCCGAGCCATTTTCCTTCGTTGGTGGTTCTATCGTATACTCTTAAACCCACACATATGTGTTTTCTATGTGGAGTTTGATTGACTTCTAGGTTTTATTGTTTCATGACAGGGGATCAGGGTCGATCCTTTGAAGGTCGAGGCGATCCTCAATCTCCCTCCTCCTTCTTCACTTCGCCATCTTCAAAGTTTGCAAGGGAAGGAAATTTTTTTACGTCGTTTCATCCCAAACTATGCTCAATTAATGCTCAGATTTACTCGACTACTAAAGAAAGGTTCTGAGTTCATATGGGATTCCACTGCCAACAAATCTTTCAAATATTTGAAACTAACTTTAACCCGTACCCCGTTACTTTTCCCACCCGATTATAGTCGAGATTACTTCCTGTATCTAGCTGCTTCGGACTCTACCATCACCATGGTTCTCGTCCAATAATACGATTCACACGACGAACATGTCATCTATTATTTGATTCAGAGTCTCACGACCATTGAAACCAAATATTTACATGTTGAAAAACTGGCCCTAACAGTTGTTCAAGCTGTCCAACGTTTTTGTCACTACATCCTATTACGTAAGACCATTGTAATTTCTGATTGCAACCCCATGCAACACATTCTTACACGCCAATTGCTAGGGGGAAAGTACTCTAAATGGATAGTGATTCTCCAAGAGTTTGACTTAGAATTCGAACGTGCTAAGTCTAAGAAATATTTGGTGTTTGTCGAACTGATGTGTGACCTTCCCTGCACTGAGATAGAAAACGTAGCAGTAGATTCTTTACTCAAAAAATCTCTTTTTCTGATCAGTTCCGATGACCTTTGGTATGGAGATATCATTATATATCTCCAGACTCAAACTTTCTGCCCCGATCTATCTAGCATTGACCGTCTTCGTATACGATATCAATCTCGTCAATATATCATCCTCGGTGACACTCTTTATCACCGTGGGGTTGACTCCATTTTTCAACATTGTCTCACCTATAACGAGGTTGAGAAATATTTGAATGACTTCCATTTTGGAGCATGTGGTGGTCACATGTCTGGGTATGCTATTGCCCAAAAGATCTTACGAGCAAGGTATTTTTGGCCTTCTTTATTTAAATATTGTATTACCGCTGTCCAAAAATGTCATGCTTGCCAAACATACAATAATAAAATAAGGTCGCATCCCGCTCCCTTACACCCTGCAGTTTCTGTCAGACCTTTCACCAAATGGGGTATCGATTTCATGACATGTAACCCTCACTCAGTCGGGGGGCATGGATACATTATCGTAGTCGTGGATTATTTCATGAAATGGGCCGAGGCGATGCCTACTTTCGAAAATACCAGGAAACCTGCAGCCCTTTTCATATTTAATCATATTATTACTCGATTCGGGATCCCACAAGCCATCGTTACTTCTCACGGTAGCCATTTATAAAACTTTATGATGTCTAAACTTACCGACAAGTTGGGTCTTCGGCATGAAAACTCAACCCCCTACTATCCACAGGCCAAAAACCAAGTTGAAGCAATAAATAAAATCCTTATCACTATGCTTCATCGGATAATAGGAATCCATAAGACCAGTTGGCACACAATGTTTTTTTCAGCATTATGGGCCTATCGAACATTTGTGAAGTCTGCTATAGGATTTACCCCCTTTCAAATAGTCTACGGCATCGAAGTCGTTCTCCCGATTGAATGTGAAATACCATCTTTGAAACTAGCTATCAAACTTCTCCCAAACACCTCTGCCGAAGAGGAACGTATATTGTATCTTATGCAATTAGACAAGACCCGTCGTGATGCCACCCTAGTCATTGAAACCCAGAAGAAACATGTAAAATCCCAATATGAAAAGCATGTCAAGCCGTGTGTTTTCTCTGAGAAAGATCTAGTTCTCCTCTATGAACAAGATCGTAATCTACTAGGAGCCAGAAAATTCGAAGCTATGTGGTGTGGTCCATATATTGTCAAACGAGTGTTAGAAAAGGGAGCTTACGAGTTAGTAGATTATGATGGCATTCCTTTGAGTGAACCTAGAAATGGGCTTTACTTGAAGAAGTACTATGCTTAGACTATCTTTGCATGAGTTCTTGTACTTTTACTATACCATACTCTTGTGTGTTTTTCATTATTTGGTTTCGACCCCCAACTGCTTACCTTGCATTGTGCTTGGTTTCTAGATGTCGACGTCTTCTCTACCCTATATTGGCTTCACCGATGGCACTAGTCGTAGTACTCAAAACCTAGCTTCTACTGCTTGGGAAATCTATGCACCTACCAACGAACTTATCAATTTACAAGGTGTTTGCCTCGGTCGTGCAACCAATAATATCACAGAATATAGCGCAGTCATTGAATTATTGATCGATGCTATCTCACTTGGGATTCGTCACTTCATTGTATGACTTGATTCACAGCTAGTAGTGTTCCAATTAAGTAATGTCTACACTATCCAAAGTCCTACTTTGTTACGGGTATATCTATGAATTCGCCTCTTGGAACGTTATTTTGATTATATTGAATATCAACACATTCCTAGATGCCTAAATACATTAACTAATGCTCTAGCTAATTATGTGTTAGACAAACATTTGAGACGTTTATAAATCCAATCACACATTACACATTGTATATAAAAGAAGAGTAAGCTGGTAGAAGCCTCATGTATATATATAATGATAAAATGTTTTACAAAAAGTGTTTTCCATCCAAGGACCAAAATATCAAAATATATATCCCATGGCTCCTACAAAATAGCATCATGGATGTCGCTCACGGTAGCACACTACTGCCCGTGCTACCCTGCGAAGTAACCCACTAAATGAGCCGGACATGCCTACAATATGGCATTGATAATGCCTCAGGACCTCCTCGATTGACATGTCGGGGATGCCTGTCATCAAGCCTTCTAAGTTATGCTCCATCACCTCATAGTCATTGGCATCCCATCCTACTACCACACCTGCCTCTCCTCGCCTCTGAATCGGAGATGTGCCCGGAGGTCGATGTGGTCCTACATCTACATAGTCAAAAGTCTCTAACTAGTCTTTAGGTAGAAAACACAAAAAACATCTAATATCCTAAAAACCGTAAAACACTATAAAGAACAAAATGTCTTTCTTACCTAGATCTCCCCACTGAAATCCCTCAGAGAGAGACAATTCGGGATCACCCTGAAAGTCCAGGCCGGCATACGCATAATCATCAATCATCAATATTTGGGGCCTTAACTAGTCAAAAAATGCATCATTATACTTGATAATGGGGCCTGCTACATGCCAAGCCATAAGGTCACACCACCATTTCATTCTTGGGTCTCGTGGGGATGGTATTCCCCACTCTACCTGTAGTCGCAAATGAGGGACTCTTTCTAAGAAGAAAGATACCAAAATGGACCCATACCCAAACTGCTTTAAGTCTCCTCTCTTGCTTTTAGTGAGTTGTGTCTTCATTCTACGGAGCACATCGTCACACCAATTGAATACTTTAGGTTCCAGACATTCAATGGCATATTGAAAATAACTATGGAGTGCCATGTGCGGCAACGCACTTCCTGCCATCTATGCAATGGTAAAGAGGATGGTTCAGAGAGTTAGATCCCGTACACCTCGGATAGCCACTTTACCTTTGCGCCTTTCGACATCAGGTTCACAGTGCCCACAGATATACTCGTTCATCGACAAGCCACCACCTTGACCCCCTGTCAGAGTCACACGTGCCCCACGACGGGATATCCTCAATGTCCAAAGAAAGGACATGAACACCCACATGATATACTTATTGTTCTACGTCCCACATATGGACCAGGTACTCTAATAGTCTCTGTTGGGCTCTCATGCCCTGGATTTTGAAAATTTTCAAAATGCCACATTGCCAAAGAGCATTAATGGTTCTTGCATCATTCAAAGCCATAGAGTCGTCATCTTCATGATCATGTTCTCTCCATTCCAACATTTTTGCAATCAAACACCTACATGGAAGTAAGAGAGGATAGTTAACACCTTTATCCATCCTTTTTGGAATTCTTTTTGGTTCTACGCTTGCTTTTCTTTTTTGGTTTTCAGCCGCCGCAACTGAGCTTCAGTTACAATGTGGGATTTCCGCAGGCGAGCCATTGGGAATTTGCGAAAATCCTTGATGTCCACAGGGCCCGATATTGGCCACCTGCAACGGCCCCAGTGCACTCCTACCGGCCCAAAAATCACCCAAAAAATTATTTTTTGACCACCAAAAACAAATTTTGATCCATTAAAAAGGAAGAAGATGAAGAACTTATTGTTTTCATGGAAACCGTTCATCGATTGATCACCTGTGCTCCTCGCAATCGACTACCAAATTAAGGGTTGAAAAAGGGGGTTTTAGAGAAGTTCTTGACCAAATACAAATGAACTCTTATTTATTATATAAATAAGAGTTCATTTGTATTTATTTCATTTTTTACCATTTTTCATAATATTTTATATTATATAAATGTGTTTGGTTATAAACCCTCAAAACTAATAGTCTCGTGAGTGTCTTGTTTCTTGCAGGAAGAAGACTAGAGTCCTAATTAACGGAGTATGGATCTTTGTTCCGTAATTTGTTTTCTCTTCGTTACACATATAGATACTTTTTAGGGTTTTTTAGTAAAACCTTGAGTTCACTCTTCGTTCGTTCTCGTACTCAAAAACTTATAAGAACGCAACCGAGTATACTTTTGTCATCCTTTCGTACTTGTCTTGGTAACACAAAAAATGACACACATGGAGTATCATTTAATCTCTTTTCAGACTCCATAAAAAAAAGAAAATATTGCCAATCGACCTTGTTTTGTTCACGATCGTAAAAGTATTTGAATAAAACGTTCGATGGGAGATAGTTTATCACTTTTTTAGTCCCATCGAGCTATTTTACGATAAAGGAACTAATAGAGTTCTCTTTAAGTTTTTTTCAAACTCTATAAACATGAAAAACCCCTGAGTTTTATATCTTTGGACTCGTTAAACAAACATCGAAAGACCCACATGGGACCAAACCACTCCTTCTTAGGGTTCGTTAAAAATACTCTGAGGGACTCGTTCGAAGGATGAGCTTACATTGCAAGCATATTTTATCCTCCTCAAGCTTGTGTAAAAATAAAGAGGTACTCGCTAGAAAAGGTGGGGGAAAATTTGGGAAAGAAATGTGTCTATGTATCTGTGTTAGTGGCAGTACTAGTTGCTCTTGAACATGACACTCCCCTTCATCATTTGAATCCGGGTTGGGAAATCCATTTTTCTCTCGTCTGACTTTCTGCAAATTTACATCTTGAGTCGTCTTTGAGTCAATGTTGCCAAGACTGTCCTCATGTCATCCATATGTTCAAGAGCAGTCCGAATAAGCCCTCTCTTGAGTCAATCATCTGCAATTGTCAATTCCTACCATGTCGACCTTCCTTGTGTCAGTTTCAAATCATATTCATGTTTCACTCTATCCTAAATTTGTTACTTATTTCGTTTCATTGATGGGGGATACATCAATACCCTCCTATGATGAGTCTCTTCCTATCGACTTCAACTCATTATCCAGGGACGAGACTTAGAAATCATTTAGTACCTTAGAGCCTGCATGCCCTAATGGCAGGTTTCTTCGCTCTTGACAGTGGATTCACATCATTGGTCCCTGATCAAAAGATTCCATCGAATGTTTGACTTCAACTCATTTATTCACATTCGTTGGATTGTACTACAGTACCTTGGGGGTCATTGAGATCAATGGTGATTCCCCTCACACTTGTTAATGGTTTTCATAAATGACCGGTAATCAAGAAGTTTCTGACCATGTTCGACTCTGACACCTGTAATCACATGGCTAGATTCGTACTTACGGACGACAAGTTTGAAGACCCTGGATCTCATCATTCATGATCCAGGTTGCGATGGAATATTGATGATTTGTATTGACACATAGATCCACTTTATATGTCTCATGGCTATGGTTGCATCCGAATTTTTCTTACATAGATCCATAGTGTATTCTTAATGGCTATGTAACATTTTGATGACATGGATCCACGGTGTATCATTAGTGGCCATGACTTACACTTATGAGTTCTATAATTTGTCATATGAACATGGGAATGCCTACTTCAGACGTGGTATCATATTGTACAGATGCTTGTTTGTTTGCAAGTTCCCGATTGGTGCGTTCTTTGTTCCAGACACACACACACATATTTTACAAAGTATTTCGATTGTCACAAGTTCCGACCTCATACTTTGGGGGGCATTTTGTTACACATTATTTTGGTCACCCTAATGATGAATTTACAAGCATGTAATTAGGCCCTCAAAATCATCTTTTGCATGAGAAAAGTGATTGCTTTCCTCCTCTGCAACACTACTTTTTAGAAGGACATCGCAGGCTACCCATAGTGTACAGTGCGGAAATCAAAGATTTTCGTAGGCTGCTCTATAGCTGGCCTGCGGGATTTCTACAGGCTGCTATATGGGTAGGGTGCAGCGGCATTTGAAAGCCAAAAGAGGAAAGGGGTTCAAGAAGTTTCTAGAAGGGGAATCTTCTAGAATGTGAGGTGGTGTTTGTATGGTTATGATCCTATATACTTCTCTGATCTGGTGGGATCATCCTCATCTCTTTAACCACTTCAGATTCTCCTATATAATAATGGGCTTCTCATGGGAAAGGTTAAGCACAGTTAAGCAAATTTGAGAAAAGGATTGCTGGAAGAATAGGCTGGAGATTGTGTGAAGAATACTATTTCAGTTGATGCTTGAGTTCTGCATTCACCCATCAAGCTTTTGAAGATCACCTTCATGCAAACTCCAGAACGAATATATGTGTGTGTTGGAACGAAGGACCACTAAAAGGGAACTTACGACATCAAGGCATTTCGGTTGTATCTTCCACTTTTATTCGATATAATACAGTGGCATGTTTCTTTCCCATAAAATTATTCTCACTTTATTACATGACTCCTTGATCACATGTCTAAGTTTTCATTGAATCTATCATAGTTTCTTTCACTTTGGTTGGTTTGTGTCATTGCAGATCTGGTTTCACAAGAGCACTGGAGCAAAGCAGGGACAACAAAGATATAAGGAAGCGATCTCAAAGGTAATTCATCAATTCCTTCTTTGACACTTAGATCAATGATTATAACTTAGGGGAAGCGTCATGTCCTGTCATGTTTTGTTCTAGATCCAGGTGGATCTAAGGAGATTAGTTTATGTCCACATTTACTGATTTATCCTATAACAAAGGGTGGGCTTGAAGGTAGCATACCCCGACCTGTGGGTGGCTGGGTATGTTACAGGACAAATTGGCTAAGTGGACAAAGTGGCTAAGTGGACAAAGTGGTTAAGTGGATACTTCTAGAGGAAGCTACTTGGAGAGTATAAATAAGAGAGCAAGGGTCTCCCATTTGTATCCATTAAGCATATTGAATATCTACAAGTGACTGAGGTAACCAAAGGATATCTAAGGCGAATTTTAGAGGGATGGTGAAGTAAACAAGGCCGAAATTCAAGGGAGGATAAAGTCTTTTGATGATGCTTTCTAAGGTATGTTATTTACAGGTCATCTCACCATTTTCGCAAAAACAACTTCTACAATGATTTAGACAACGAAATCTGGAGGTCGTTGTGAAAACATATCCAAGTAGCTTTGATAAAATTTTAGCTTGTGGGTCATTGTATTTTTGGAGTAACACTCCATGGAAAATAGGGTTTGTGGCTAGTCCTGAAACTAGTCTAAAACATGTGTTTTGGGTAAAAATGTCATAACTTCTTCATAACATATCCAAATTTAGTAAGACCAAATGTATTGGTTAGAGTACAGGTTGTAGTATGTTGAGTACCATTTCCATATCCACACAAAAAATATTTCATGCGGGGCATGCTCTACAATTTCACTCTCTAGAATAAGCCAGAATAAGCCAGAATTCAGCAAGGCATGCTCTACAATTTTGCTCTCTGGGAGGTTCCAAGTAGTGAAATATGGAGGAATTGCATAAAAGACACTAAAGAGCGTTGTATATTATTTTCAGATATTTATTCATTACAGGTACATAGTTATGATTATTTCAAGTTAGAGTTGTTAACTAATCCAAAATTAGTCATGTGAGATTAAAGTAAAGTTTGATGAAAATGCTAGTCTCTTGTTGTTAAAGTTAAGGAAGGTTTGCAAGTATGTGATCATATACACCAGGTCTGTTACAGAGTTACAAATCAGATTTGGATGATGAAATTGATGAGGGATTTTTGGTTGACGTATGTTACAGATAAAGGTTGTATAATAGTGAGTTTGTGGCACGTGGTTTGATGTAATGGTTTATGGTATTGGGTTTATGGATATAGTGATGAATTGTTAGATAAATTTTGATGGTTATATTGGTGTATGTCTTTGGTATATGGTTGAGGTACATGTTGGGTACATGGTTGAGACAAGTAGTTGATGAGTTGGCACATACCTAAGGTGTATAGTTGATGATGTTGGTACATCTTGATGAGTCATAGTTGATGAGTAGTTTATGCATGATTGGTACATACTTGGTACATGGTTGGAGGAACTTGTTAGTAGTACTGTTGTTGACACGTGGTTTATGGGTGATGTAGCATACTTGTCTTGGTATATTATTAGAAGCACATATTGATCTTGGTGATGATTATGTGGTGTTGTGTTATGCTTGGTTGATGCACATCTTGGTGATATTGTGCATATGGTTGACATTTGTCTTGGTGATTGATCTTGGTGAGTATATCTAATTTGGTTGATAAGATTGATGAGACAGGTTGTTTTGATAGGTTGTTTGAACATGTTATTGTGACATGTTATTTGTACAGTTTTGGTGCATGGTTGATGCACTTGTTTATGGTACAGGTTGATGTATGGTACATGTTAGCATAGGTTATTGGTACAAGTTGTTACAGGTTGTTTGGTGCAAGTTGATTGGTACAGGTTTACAGCAGTATATCTCACAGTGATAGTGTGACAATGGTTCCATCATTCTACTTATATTTCAGGGCGGTTAGATGGGGCAAGGATAGGTGGTTGTAGCCACCTTCCGGTTGTAGCCGAAGAACATAGAGGGTTGTAGCCTCCTTCTGGTTGTAGCCAGAGAATTGGGGAGTTGGAGCTTCCCTCAGGTTGTAGCCTGAGAAACTAGGTGGTTGTAGCCACTTTTTGGTTGTAGCCGAAGAACATAGGGGGTTGTAGCCTCATTCTAGTTGTAGCCAGAGAATTGGGGAGTTGGAGCTTCCCTCGGCTTGTAGCTTGAGAAACTAGGGGGTTGGAGCCTCCTTCCAGTTGTAGCTRGAGAATTGGAAGTTGGTGCTTCCTTGAATGTAATTCTTGACATATAAGAAAAACATTWTGTGGTTTTCTCTTGCATCGGGTTTCTACGTAAATATTGTTGTAYTGTRCATTGTGTGGATGTGTTTATTATTGTTTATTATGCACTGACGAATGTTAATGATTACGATACAATAATATATTGATGATGGACAGATGAACATGGTTGAATAAGTAAAGGAATATACTTTGTGGTTTAAAGGATTAATAATTGATATAATTTCTCATTATTGATTCACACCCCCCCCCTCTCTCCTCTCAGTAATCCAACATTCCTCATAGAGGGATTATGCCCATAACTCATTTTGGAGGTCATATATGCTTTAAAATTGTGAATGTCCACTGTTACTAGAGGGATTGTGTCATCAACTCAAAAAATGAAAATGCTATTATGCACCCTTCATACTTTAATTGATTATATCTCTATGTTGGTATTTCCTACTCTAATACTCTCATTCTACCTTCAAATATTTTAAAAAGGATTAAAAAAAATATGTACCAACATAAACATGTATAAGAATAACTAGAGCCTCACAAAGCAATCACAATTTCTCCTTTCTATATTGACAAGAACATTAGCATTGTATCATGATACATGATTGGTACATATCCTTTATATTCTCTAGAATCACAAACTTTGGCACATTGCCAAGTTCTAATGACCTATTGTGACCAGTAATAAACACTAAGGTTATGAAATTGGCTTTTGCACAAGTCGTCAACATATCACCTTGTCATTATATTAAGGAGTAATCTAGCTAAATTTGTTGAACATCCTTTGCAAAGTAATATAGACCCATACTATTATGGAAAGCAATATAATACCAAAGCGTGTAAGGAAAAATAACATGCATCCATCGAAAAATATGGAGAACCATCATATACAAAATACAAAGAATAAACATAAACGAAATATAAAAAGGAAAGAAAATAAAATTAAGGATAAGGCCAACCATACCCATAACCATCTTGTACATTTCTCATTCATTTTATTCCTAGCATTTGCAAATACACCTAATGTTAAAGAAAACCAAGGATTGCTTGAGCCACTATTTCTATATATAGTATTGTGAAATATAATTTGTTTTCAATAAAATCAACATGCAAGTTTCCATTTAAAATAAAGATGAAGTAATGTAGCATCCTAAATTCAATGTGTATATACTCACATAGACTCTGCATAAATGAAGGCACACGCATCCTTATTTAAGTTTTAAATTGATGCATGGTAGTAGATAACTTTAAAATCACATCAATTTTCACAAATATCTATATTGTATAGTTAGAAATCCCTTTTATTCTTCCTAAGATTTCCAAAAGGGTGTAGCTTTAATTTTTTAGAAAAAAGTTTTGACCAACAACACATAAAATTATACTCGATCACATAGAGATTTCCTTGTCATATAAAGATGAAGACTACATAGGATTCTTTTTACATTGTAATTTTTTTTACACTTCCTAAGATTTCCAAAAGGGTGTAGCTTTGATTTTTTAGAAAAAAGTTTTGACCAACAACACATAAAATTATACTCGATCACATAGAGATTTCCTTGTCATATAAAGATGAAGACTACATAGGATTATTTTTACATTGTAATTTTTTTAAGAGATGTTGATAACAATGAGGCATATGGTCACAAGGAGATGATAATAAAAGAACAGTGGTAAGAGAATATGAGAATATGATTAGTGACCAAAATATCAACTTGAGAATGTTTATTGGTTTGAATTGATATAAAGAGTGTAGTTTTGTCTGCATGGCGAATGTTTATTGGTTTGAATTGATATAAATAATGTAGTTTTGTCTATATGTAGCCATGCAGGTTGGGTGGATGAGGATCAAAAATATTTTTAGATTACATAATTAAAAGATATTATAGCAAACCAAGTTTAAATCAGTATGTCATAATTGACCTTTTTGGCTTAGCTAACAATTTAGAGGAGGAATATTACTAATAAAAAGGATGTCATAGATTTTAATGCAGGTTTGTGCAAGGCCATACAAGGTGCCTATAGAAACCACAACAACTTCAAGCTAGAAGGTCATGTTTCAAAACACCTTCTCTCTTTGGAGCCCAAAAATGTCAGATATATATAACTGTCAAATATTTACAATGCTACTAGCAATTAGGATGATGACTAAATATTTGTTGAGTCCAAAAGCCACCCTAAAATTCTAAAAAAAATATTACAWTTTTTTCTTTAATTTTGCAATTAAATTTTACATATTTTAAARTTTGATGATTTCATACATATCATATAGTTTATAAATCATCCTCATCCTTAAGGGAAAAAAAAAAAWWTCTTTGAGTCCCTGAGCCTTATTTTAAACTGAAAAGGTAAATCTTTGAGTCCCYGAGCCTTATTTTAAACTGAAAAGGTCTATATCAAAGAGATCCGGTCACTTTTACCGCTGGTCTAAAGTTAGTTTTTATCATTGATATGTAGTCAAGTTATGTGTTATGAAAGTGGTTATGGGAACCCAAAAAAAAGTGAAACAAAAGCACCAAAATCAAAATAAAACTAAAGCGCTAAAACAAAAGAGAAGTGAAGGCATATATGCAAAAGTAAATGTTCATTGATGTATGATGTCATCATAAACTAGTGGATTCATTTCACCAATGGTCACATATCGATGATCACTTTTCACTTTCCCAAAATGTAAAGTTGAAACGTGCAGCGATGACAAAGTGTATCTCAAGCGTCAATGGGTTTTGTCACCATAGCTTTTAACTTTCACAATTCACTATTTGAAAATTGATCGGTGGTCCTGCCTTGCATGATTTTCAAGGTCCCATACCATTGCTCAAACAAATTTACTTTCCCATTGTTGCGATAAAAAAACTTATCAAAACTCCAAAGTGTAGAGTACCTTCCAAAAAGGTGAATCTATTCGCCATAAATTCACCAAATTTGGTAGCTAAAATGTCTAATCTACATTTAATCTTTGGGATTTTGTAAATCTAATCAATTTTAAGTTAGATTCAGTCATTGTAGTGCTAAGATTTGGTTTATTGGTTATAAAATTCAAAATCTTAGACTGATAAAACCATTTTACGCATGAATTCAAGCACATGGATTTGTCTAGTGGTTTATTCTGTCAATAGTTGTGGTTTGTTAGGTATCAAGTGCCAATTTTGGCATGATCATTTTTTTCAGAGAGTGTTTTC
The DNA here is from genome assembly GCA_009831015.1 of Picea engelmannii. Lineage (NCBI taxonomy): Eukaryota > Viridiplantae > Streptophyta > Pinopsida > Pinales > Pinaceae > Picea > Picea engelmannii. Next base: position 698,689 of record ML777526.1, on the reverse strand, counting down.
TATTATTTTTCTACACGCGTATTGAGGGGGGTGGATTCTCTTTAACTCAACAGTAGGAATCACATCCAAAGACGAGTTTCTCCTTCTATTCTCTTCTTGTTCCTCCTTCTCTTTTTGCCTTTAAGCAATCAATATTAGTTGAAGTAGTTAAACTACCTCTTTAGTTAAGTTAACTAAAACTCAACCAATTTTTTAGTTAAGGGGGGGAAATAATAAAATAATAATAAGGGTCTTTAATAAATAATAACTAGTAGGTGGGACCCATTGTGACTCCCTTTAGTTTCTTTAACAAGCATAAACACAACTAGTTAATCAATCAACACATATCCCTCCTTGTGGCTCCCATCACCACTCTTATAACTTGAAAATTAATATCAATGATATTTGAAATCATATCCAAAAATATAATATCCAACATATCCAAAAAATAGTGTGTTGTCCAAAATTTCAGAAGTCAACTGTTCTCAACAATCAATAAGTAAAAACACTCAAAAACCATATTTGCCACTCTGGGAGTCAATTTCCCCCTTGTTGTTGTTGTTGTCTCCCTTTGATCTCTCAGAATTTGCCTTAGGCCTTGTGGATCCTTTAGGCCTAATCTCACTGATAACATGAGAGCACTCATCTCTCAAATGCATGCGGGATGAAACGTATTTGGCAGAGTCATTTGAGGGAGAGGAGGGGGCATCAACGAATTTTCCTTTATCAGGAGCATGGTGGCCTTAGTTTTTAACCTCTTGATTGTGTGAAAATATTGTACTGGTGAGTGTGCATGGGCAACTTGGACAATTTGGTTAACAAGTGGAGGAGGATCAAGAAGAGACAAATTGGGCCAGCCACGATGTTGGGAGATTTTTGGGTGGACAATCTCTTACCATTCGTCGTTTTCAAGGACGTCAGGTTGTAATGAGACGTGAGGGAAAACTGGGATACCAAGGACATGTGGGGCTTGGAAAGGAGGCCTTTCTGGCCTAGGTTGGACCACTCCTTGTCCAATCCAGTTAAAAAATACAGCTTGGAATAGTTGGCTCAACTCTTGTGAGTCTGCATCAAAATGTATAGAAAACCTTGGCCTTTTAGGGCCTATGATCCAATTTCCTCTTCCCCTGTTACCCCGACCATGGCTACCTCTGTTGAAGAAGCTCATTCCTATATGCATTAATTATTAGAAACTAGTCTCTTCAACAAACCATACATGACGTCTCTTTAAATATGAAATAAAGTTTGGCTCAACAACACATCAGACTCATGCAATTCAATCCATAAAATCGTTTAATACTTGTCAATGAACAGGGGGTGAGTAAGGGTATTGGGATATATGAGGGATTGTATTGAGCGAAAATTTATAAAATGGAGGGGGTTAGATCATGATTACTTCTCAACAAATCATCAAACAATCAACTATATTGTAATAACAAAAAAAAACAACTATAACTCATCATTGTGCCATCCTTCAACTGCTATAATACTGAGTTTTCATTTAGCTATAATTTAATTTTAAGAACAAGGAGTGAATAGTGAATTTGGGAAGGTGAGGGGACTTGTAATGTGCAGAAAAGTGAGAGAATGGCAGGGAAATAACGAATATTGTTCATAAAACAAATCAAGTAATCAATAAACATAACTTTGTACTCAATACAAAACATACCAACACCAATTCAATAATTATTGTGTATCAAAATTGTTCACTGTTCGACATTCAAATTCTTCAAAACTTCTCAATTAACACAGTCCACAATCATACTCATAATCGAAACGACTTTCAATAGTCTTGTTAAGAGAATGCTTGGTCTCTAATTTCTTTCCTTTCATTTTAAGAATCGAAATAAAACACACAGCAACATTGCTCCACCTCTATCCATAATACATCACTATAAAAATATCATATATTGTCCATCAATTCACAATCGGCCAAATAAAACATATGCATAGGTCCCTTTCCCAATTGAACATACTTCTAAAACATGCCCAATTTCATACACTCCTCATCATATCAACGAATAAATTCTTGCAATTGAAACCATAGTCAATATAAAACCCGAGCTTCATCATTGTTGATGCAATTATTTACAACATGTACGATGCTTCCATAATAGATACACAATGAACATAACGAAATAAACATAGTCATCAATTCCATAATTTTCTATGATCCCGATCAGGACTAGGGAAACACACAGTAGTCACCAACTGCAACTGTAGAAAACAATTATTCAAAGCATAATGAAAAGGAGACATCTCTTCGACTGTGTATTATTTCTCATTCCCGATACCAACTTTTCAACCAATTTGATCAAATAAAAACAAGATAGGTACTCGATGTCGCTGTAATAACCACCCTTCTTTACAACCAATCTTTGACAACCGAAAAGATGCCCAACGGGAGTAAGAAAAGTTGGGGATTTTCAAAATCGGGCTCTGTCACAACAAATATAGAGAGGTAATCAAGAATGTGCTCAGTCATCAATAGAACAGAGAAATGGAGGTCCTCAAAACATATCGACCACAGGCAAAGACCCTTCGATACAAGCATAGTGTAAAACCACAAGGTTTCTTATAACTCTCGGCTTGGGCAATAGTTAGCCACATAGGAAACAACGATGGGTAGGGTAAAACACCGATGCACATCGTGCATCTTGCATTTGCAGAGGAGAAGCAAATATCCACTGGACAATGATAGTTACCTAGAACACACAGAGGTATAACCTCTGTCAATTTCTTAAGAGCCGAATCATTTGACAACAATGCCAGTGAGATTGCATAACCCAAGGCACAACTTATATCACCCAACAACCATATGGCATGTATATATTGACATAATGGCCACCCTAAGACTGACTTTCAAGATTGATTTGATGCTAATACCATGTGCATAAGCCCATGACCATGACTCTGAAAAAACACACAGCAACCAAATGGCAATCCAGGAAACATACACAGCAACCAAATGGCAGTCTAAATACGACTAGAAGGGGTTACCCTCATAACTGTGAGGAAGAAACCAACAAGAATACACAGAGCAAAACCCTCCACCAAAAACATAGAGCGATAATACCCATATTCAATCAAAATCCACAAAGACCCATCACGATTTTCACCAACAAAACAATCAGTGAATGCACAACTCATCCAAACCAATTCTTTTACTTGAAAATCGAACAACCACACAATCATTCCAGAGAGAAAAACCACTCATTTACACAGTTGTAATTCTTAGGAAAACACAAAACCAAGCATTATTGAGCCCATGTTCATTCATACACAGCGTAATTCATGGATGGGGTGAAAAGGAACCATACCTGTAACCAATAGCTTAAAAGGGGCGAGCTAGCCGAGCGTTTTCTTCCCAAGCTTGAATTTTGGAGCTTAACCACTAGCAGATCGAAATGCAACAATAACCATACTAGGGTGACAGCCTGATGGGGGAAGTATGGAGTGACGTGCATTTACTGCACGTCGCTTCCATCTCCTCTTCTATTCAATTATGAAGTACAAGACAACCAACACTCACCATATCATTAACCATGTAATCAATTTTGAATCCATTGAAACTTGTGACCATATTCCTTGCCCAATGCACCACCCAAAACATTTACATTAACCTTTTCCAAATCCTTATATCATACCAAATTCATTTCCATATCGCATGCACCCACAATAACTCAAAAGCAAATCACATAATCATTTAATAGTTAGGACTAACACTGACATGTTTCACATTTTCAATTGCACATAACTTCTAACATAGCATAACATAAGCCCTTTCTTTTAGGATTTTTCCCATAATTTTCTTCTCTTTGTTTTGATTATGTCATTACTAACATATTTCTTATGCATGTGTAGCTAGGTAACAAATCATTGTGACATGATTAAACATAGAAACTATAAATATGTGTCAATCACAACATAAAAGTAAATCTCTAAATAGCAGAACATCCCATAAAAAGCATCATCCACCTGTCACTATGTCAAAAATGAAACCATGACTACATCGTCAACCATATAAGACCCTATAAGCAACATCGAAACAACAACATAATATGTGTGACATGACTATCTCCAAGCCTCCAGTCTACAAGGGAGTCCCACCTACTAGTATTATATTATTAGCATAGTTTAAATAATAGGGCTTTAGCAATACTTTGCGGGCGAAATTCCTTGTTGTGATTTTAATCGTAAACACGTGTCACTTGCTATTGGATATTGTTAGTCTTAATTTTTGGTGGGTTTGATAGTGGATTTCCTCTTTTCTTCAATTTTGGGATCATAACTTTGAGTTTTGTGATGTCATGACATTCAATTTCTAGTTAAGTCATGGTTATTTTGTAGTCTAGTTATACCTGTCATGTGTACTTCATATGTACTTCATAAGATATTTTTTTCATTTCACAGATGCATGGAAGCCATTAGCTTACACAATAGCCACTACATGAGGGTTATTCAACCGGGTTACCATTTTGTCTAATTAGCTTAATTGTAAGACCAAGAGAGAAAAAAAGGCAAAGGAAAAGTTGGGGTTTTTCCTACCTTTTATATGAAATCTTATTTATTGGATATCATATGTACTTCATTTGTACTTGCATATCATATGACATAGGCTGTAGCATAAGCGGGCTTTTACTCTCTTTCAATTTATGCATCTTAGCATTTTTGGAAATGTATGTTTACCAGTTTGAGTCTAGTAATGGCTATGGTGGTGTTGGTTATATCATTGAATTTGTTTTTTTTGAACACTATTAAAAATAGTGTTTGCCACATTTTGTTTTACTAGCATGTTGCATTTCAACGTGTTTATTTCATCCTTTGCATGTCATATGAATTTTTGATGATGTAAAATATGATGTGAATATTGAAGGGATTTACTCAATCTTTTTGGGTGTTTGTTGGAGCCTATAACTGTAAGTTGTTCAAAAACCTCCCCTCTGTATAAAAGTTCAAAACTGTCGTTTGTTTTCCCACAAATTTATAACCTAGCATGCTAGCAATAGTTCGACTCTCAGCCCATTTCTATATTGGCTAAGGCTCTAGCTGAGAATACCAAAGCCACATGTCTATGAGTTAACATCAACAACTGAAAGATATTACTAAAAAACATCATCGAATATTGCTTTTAAGTTTTTCACTTTTGATCGATTGTTCAGTTTTTTATATGCTTTTTAGTTTTTCACTTTTTTTAATTTTTAAATTGTACCTAATGGGAGAAAAATAGACTTCCTGAAATATGTCTACTTATTATTTTAATAACTTTATTCTGAAATGGATTAAATTTGTGAACCTATTAACTCTCTTATTCAAATCTAGGTCTCAGTCACTTGGATTCTTGAAAAAAAATATTTGTAAGCTACACATTGAGTAGGATCGTGTTACTTGTGACGCCTTTGGTTTAATCTGCTAACAGTTTAATTCTGATTCTCTATGCAGCTCCCTACACAGTTTTATACTGCATTAGTAAGGATATTTCACGAGAACCAACATTTACGGTGCCTATTTCAACCATTAGATATTTTATTTTATTTTTCAATCAATGTAAAGTTGCTTTTTCTTTTAATCTGTGCATCTTTATACAATTACCACCTAGGTCCTTGTTTTCCAAAGTGTATACTATGGGTATATCTACAAGTGTTGGAATGCCATGAAAGCGAAGTCCTCACACACGGTAGGATATATCATAATATTTTGATATGTTTGTAAACTACTTGTATAATTATACATGATTCAGGTCCTGTCGAGGAATCTAATGGAAAATTTTTAAGAATATATTGTTATATAATGTTGTATTTATGCGGCAAAAACAACAGGACAAATGTGCTTGTTATGATCAAATTGAAAACACTAAGACACAGCCTATGAACGTGTTGAAGAGCATAGACAATTCTACTGAGCTAGACAATAATAAAGATGAATATCTCAAGAATTTCCCAAGGGCACAGTTGCGTCTAGTTTACCTATTCGCACTATTTCACCATCTCATGAGAGATCCACTGGAAGGAACCTATATTACATGTAAATATCGATAGAATCACATCCCCTTCTCTTTGTTTCTATTTTTGTAAATCTTGTCGAGTCTTATATGATGGTTTCTAATAAAATGTTTGATCTATCAGGTCAAGGAGAACTTTCTCAGGCAACCATACCTCTATGCCAGGCTAATATCTAGTTGATTCTTCCCATGGATCTGGTCAAAGGGGTCGGGGATTTACACTAAACCAAACAACCGTAGGCGATAAGGGATTGCTCGCCAATCTTGTTTCGAGAAATCCTAAGTATTCAAAAATCATACTCCAGAGTGTAGGTTTCATACTATATTCAGTACGAAATCTAATTTGAATTTCCATTGTAAGGAAAATTCTTGTGATTGTGACAGAGTATCCAGAGTTTGTTTCTCTTTTTGTGCTCTATAGGCAGTTGCAAAATTATTCTTTGTTGGTGGGCTCAATTACTTCTAGTTAGATGCTTTCAATGTCAGTCCAACCTCTACTTTTACTAAAGAGGAAACGACATCAGTGGTAGTTACAGGGAGGAAAATTTTGCAGGTAGATATAATCTAAAGAGGGAAGAAGCAAAGGAACAACACAGAAAAGAACAGATAGACAAATTGTATTGTTGAATGATCAACACGATTACATTTTCCTCATATTTATAGAGGCCTTGGAAGACTCTCGAGCATCCAAAGGGTTCTCAGAGCTGGAGATATGTCGGTGGCTAAGTGGGTGGAGGAAGAGTATCAAATCTTGGTGGTTGTTGGTAGAAATTAATACTTCCAACACTCCCCCCTAATTTCTACTACTAATTACATCAATATTTACAATGCCCAAAGCTTCTCTCAAATAATCAAATTGGTCTTATGCTAAAGCCTTTGTAATTATGTCTACAAGTTTCTCCTTTGATCTGCAATGTCTCCTCATTAAGGAATACATGTCTTGGTTATGTCTTTATGTGAGTCATGTCACCATCTTCATTTTCTATCTTCATATGGTTGGGATTCCTTTAATGTGCTACTGTGTGTTTGGAATCAGGAAGAAACAACATCATATAGTCAAGCGACTAGAATAGGAGAAAGAGGAGAAGAAAGAGTAGAAGGAGATAAAGGAAAAGAGACAAGTGAAGAAGAAGGTGAAGTCAGTGCTACTTCACCTAGGAGAGTATTAGTGTTGAGAACCCCAACACCCAGTAGTCAGGTAGGAGGAGGTGTTTTGCGAGTGACGATGGTGAATCAAGATAACACCTTAAGGCTACCCATGTTCCATGGAATGGGTAAGAATGACGTTGTTACAGAAATATTACCATGCAGACACATGAACTTTCCCTTGGAGTATAGACCCCTCTACCAAGATAGAAAACTACCTTTGGACACTATCATTCATATAGATTAATTTTATCCATCAAAAAAGTGAGAAGGAGGGATAGTATGATGTACCTCACTTTCGAATTTTGTCCAAGCTTCTTCAATTTGTGAGTTCCAAACAGTACATGTAGTGGATAACAAGAGACAAATAACTATATCCTACTCTAATGGATTAGATAAAATCAATCTATCTATGAAGATTAAGACAAGCATAGACAAGTACATGTAAACACATACTAGAAGGAAATAGGCCAAGTATATTAATGATAACTTCAAAAGGAAACTTACAATCTTCAGATGATGTTGCAGCAGCCTCTCCAAGTCCCCCTCATCCAACCCTTGCTCGAAAGTTCGATAATCAGAATAATAACGCTTTGTTGATTTCTTCCTCTCTTTTGTTAACCATGAGAATGCCTCTATTTATAGGCTTTGAGAGGCTCAACCACCTTGGTTATATTAGGGATTAGTTGAGGATATGTCTCCATCAATTGTGATATCTCCCTTAGATGCATCTTAGAGGTTATATTAGAGCTAAACAAACTCGATCCATCCATATTTGTCTTTAGAAAAAAAAGGGATTTCTTCCAAGATTCTCTCAACCAATTCGGTGCTCCCTTACAACGGGCCACAAAGCGCTACAATGTTCCCTGTGAGATGGGAAAGGAGCGCCAGTGCTCCCTGTATATGAATAGAGAAGCGTTGATCTTCCCAAAAGGTGTCAAGATGAGAAATTCTTATAGAAAAACACTTGTTTCGACTATCAAATGATGGGGCTTCTTCTTCTAACATGTTTTAGGGGTTGTATAAAGTATTTCATGGTGTCGTTCATGATGCGACACTTACAAAATGAGAAAGTGACACTTGCGAAAAAAGTGAGACACTTATGACACTTACCACAATGAGAATGTGACATTATCGAAGTGAGGAATTTTGATATGTAACATATTTCCCCACAAAGTGTGAAGTCAGAAAATCAAAGTTGATGGCCGAAACACTTGGTAGATTCTTTGAAGAAAGGGTATGGAATAGGGGAACCTAGTAGAAGCTACAGACAACCATCAAACAATGTTAATATGTGTTCCATTCCTGAGGCAGGCATACCTATGCTCAGAATACTAGCTGACTCAAAGCATGGTCGATGACCAATACACTGCAGATCCATGAAAAATATTGATTAAGGATATGGCCATGAGAGATACAATGTGGATCCATACCTCCATGACATGAACTGATCATAGCCATGAAAAATACATAGTGGAGCTACGAGATGATAAAACATAGCCATAGACCAATACAATGTGGATCTATGTGACAGTATATATATCAACATGTTCAAATGATGTCCTTCACAGCCTGGGCAAAGAAGATAACGGAGTGAACACTCAACCCAGGGTCTTCGTGCCAATCATGATGTAGTACAAATATATCCATGTGAATAGATGTTTTGATGTTGAACATGGTAGAAACCACTTGATTATCGATCACTGAGGTATACTGTTAACAAGTGCGAGATAAATTACCATTGATGTTGATGATTTTCAAGGTACCCTATTACATTCCAACGAATGTGAATAAATGAGTTGAGATCGAACATTCGTGGAATCATCTGATCAGAGGTCAATGATGTAAATCTACTGTCAAAAGCAAGGACGTCTACCATTGAGGCATGCAATTCCCAAGGTACTAACTAGTTTCTAATTCTAATTCCCGGATGATGTGTTGAATTTGAGAGGAAAAGACTCATTGAAGGAGGGCCTTTATGTATCCCCCATCATCGACACGAAACTGACATAGAAAGTGATATAATATGGTGAACCGAAAGAGTATTGACTAACACACAAAATGGAAACTGGAAATATTGTAGATGGTTGGTTTGAAGTGAAACTTCCCTTAAACATGATGAGGCATGACAACTGAATTGGAAGCATTGACTCAATGAGTACCAATAATGTAATGTTACATAAATAGGAGCACTCTTCAACTTGGCGAAAAAGTATGGAAACACATGGAATTGGTATGACTCAGAGACAAGTGGATTACCCAACTGTAAGACGAGACACAAATAGGTGCCATGTTCAAGGGTGACAATAGCTTCCATAAAGGATTCCCAAAACATTGACCTACTTCCTTCAATTTTTTCCCCCACCCAAATAGATGAGTACCTCTTTTTTATTTAATGATCTCTAGGAGGGTAACACATGCTCGATATAACTCACCTTCGGTAAGTTCCTCTTCATTTATTTAATGATCTGGAATAAGTAAGGGTGTGTTCCCATATGGGTCCTTCAATGTGTAGTTTAACGAGTCCAGAGAAGGAAAACTTAGTGGTTTTTCATGTTTAGAGAGTTTGAAAATAACTTAAAGGCGACTCCATGGATGAATTTTTCGTAAATTTAGTATCCCAAGCCTAAAAATGTGTAAAACAATACAAGGGAGAACTCTTCTAATCATGCTTGATTAGAGTGTTCATTTTTCATAACCTTTTAACGAGTGTGAAAGGAAGCCATATCACTCGGCAATCTTTTCATGTTTAGAGAGTCTGAAAAGAGCTTAAAGGAGACTCCGGGGGGTTCCTTTTTCGTATAACCTTTATGAGTCTGAAAAAGTGATAAAAGTATACTTGGTCGCATTCTCATGTATTTACGAGCATGAGAAAGAACAAAGATTAATCTCAGAGTTAGTTTCATTTTTACCCAATATTGAAACAAAATTAAACTATACTTGTAATTACCCAACGTAATTTCCAAAGGTTTTGAGGGATACCCATGGATGGTTGGCACTTTGTCCCCATATTGAAAATCTAGCGTCTTAACTCCATATTGATAATCAAATGTTGGAGACATGTCCCCCCAATCTTCTTTTCATTCATCGACGCTTATATTGTCACTGATTTTTGTACCGAATGGAGGAAAAAAGGTCAAATGACAAAGGCGGATGAAATGAAAGTTCCAATACAAGACCTAACGAAAGACTCGACTCAACATCTACGAGATCTATCTAAAGACTTGACTTGATATCTATGAGATCTAGTGAAAAGACTCTACTTGATAGGAGAGGTGAATTTTTCATTTTTTAACGAGCTTGACATGTGAAAAGAACTATGCTCATAGCTCCAAGTTCAATCCCCAGATTTCTTTTCATTTTTTAACAAGATTTATACAGAGAGGAAAACTATGCTCGTAGATTTTGTTTCATTTTTTAATGAGCTTGCCACAGAGAAGAAAAACTATGCTCAAGACCTTTGTTTCAGTTTTTAACGAGCTTTCCAAAGAGAAGCAAAACTATGCTCAAAACCTTTTTTTCATTTTTTAACGAGCTTGCCACAGAGAAGAAAAACTATGCTCAAAACCTTTGTTTAATTTTTTAACGAGCTTGCAACATAAAAGGGAAACTATGCTCAAAACCTTTGTTTCATTTTTTAACGAGATTTCCAAAGAGAAGAAAAACTATGCTCAAGACCTTTGTTTCATTTTTTAACGAGCTTGCCACAGAGAATAAAAACTATGCTCAAAACCTCTCCTTGATCATGGTTTCCAAGAAGACAATGATCTGGAAGGAATACATGTCAAGGGACAAATGTTAGCCATGGATTCTAGGAGATCTTCGCTAGATGGAAGAAAAACACTATGGAAGGAATACATGTCGATGGTCTCGATAAGGGTAGGGAGATCTGGCTCTAATAGCCATGTCGAAGAGATGACCATGTCAATTACCAGATCTAATTCAGGAGAAGGGATTTATTCCCTCTCGTTCGGGGTTGAATGCATGGGGCAGGTCTTTACATAATTGACCTGTGGTGTGGTGGACATCACTGGCATGTATGGATTGTTCAGGGAATGTGGATGGTTTACCATCAGATGAGGGTCAATAAATTAAAGTTGGTCGTTCATTACTATGTTTTCGTTGTGAGGGAAGCATATCACTCGAAAGAGAGTGGACACAAAAGCTCTCATAATGTATACATAGTCTCACCCGAGGACTAGGTTAAAGTCCAAGGGGTTGTGAACTACCATCACATCGACGTAGACCATTTTTCCTCCCAAAGTAACCAGAAACTGAGGAAGGATCCCTAAAGGTTGACTAACCCTTCTGTCAAAGGTCAACAGATTCTGAGTCACAAGCGCAAGATGCAGGGAAACAAAATATTTCCAAGCATTCACAGATAAGATGCTAACAAAATAACCTTCGTCTATTATAGTGTTAGGAATATTCCTATCACAAACCTGCACAGTGATTTGGAAAGGAACGTAAGAAGGAATATGGGGTTCTGTCAAATGATTCTTATTAATAGAAATCATATGATTTCTTGAGGGGGGTGCCATCGGGACGCGCAAAGTGCCCCCTTGTCCAAGTGAATCAATATTAACGAGGTAGACCTAAGAGACATCCTCACTCTTTGAATGAGGAGTGGGATTGATCGATGATGGAACTGGATCAACCACTTTAGTTTCACTCTTCAAGGGAGGAGTGGGATCGATCAATGATAGAATTGGATCAGATACTTGGGTTAGTGGTTCAACCGAGGATGAAACCAGATTGACCACCTAATTAACCGGACTGACCGAGGATGGAACCATAATGACCAGTCCATCAATTAATGATGGTTTGGTAGAGATATTATGATATCTAGTTGGAAGTTGAATCTTTTTCAAAATATAAGAAGCCTCATCCATACGAGGGAAAATGTGAGAGTAATGATCACCTTTGCATAACATACAAGAAAATTTGACAATTCTATTCTTTTTACCAACCTTAATGTCACTAGTTGATTGGGTTTCACTAGCATTTTTAGCAGGGGATGATGATGTGGAAGACCACATTTCTAAGACCTTGGGGAGACTAGGGAAATACCTCAGAAATTGGCCACCCTTACAAAGCTTGCAAGGGAATTTGGGCTTAGGATTCTTCATTTTAGACTTGTCTAATTTATCAACACTCCCAGTACAATTAACAGTAGTTGTCTGCTCGGATCCAACATGCCTTGATGTAGTTGGAGGCTTGGTCTCTTTCGAATTCTTCTTCTTCTTCCCCTTTTGTTTCTTCTTCTTCTTATCAACCTGGCTACTTGCTTTAGATCTTTCACTAGGAGAAGAAGGAGAAATGGAAGGAGACCCGACGGGCGAAGAAGGAAAAAGGTCGACATGAGGTTGATTTGTGGGTGGTGTGCTTACATCCGAAGCATTAGGTACATTCGAAACATTGGGACAATTCAAGATCACTGAAGTGGGGAACAACCAAATTGGTAACCCAATGGTGAGTCCCGAAAGACTCAGTGTGGAAATGCACGGAGGACCAATGTTTCCAAAAGAAGGAAAGTTGAAAGGATCCTTGGGAAAAGGGGTTCCTTCATTAGTACTCTTGGAAATTGATACCATTGACACTGACTTGACCTAAGGTACACTAAGTAAAAAAAACATTACATGCTACAAATATAAGAAGGAAACAATCAAACAAACATTCCCACAATGAAACCACTATTTGGTGATGAAATCCAAAATCGCGAGATCAATATAGGAATAGGTATCGATAGAGCAGTTGGATCAATTACGTTGGTGACTTGCTTAATGGACTTACACCTTGGTGCAATTTCCCACACAGTTTTACCCATGGGTGTACCCTCCAAGGATCTCGAGTGAGTTTGACCAACATCTGACCCAGGTACAACTAAGAGTCCCCTTCATCGTCACCTTGTGTATCAACCCTATAGATATAGAACACTAAGGCTACCAACTCACAGTCAGCCTCCAGGTGGGTACAATCAATAGTTGGGAAGGAACATATGGGAAGGATAACAAGTTTGAAATTATTCAAGAGAAATGAAGACAAGTGGACCAGAATACTACTGAGAACCTTGAATAGATTTGGGATTCAGAAAGATCTGATACCAAATGAAACCAGTCATTTCTCAAGAAGAACCCCCAATATACGATCTTTCTGCTACGTGGGTTAAGATTTGAAGGGGAAATCCCCACTGCTCTCCCTCACATGACCTCGTGTTTAACCCCTGTATGAGAGGGGGATCCTGACTATGCTTATATGAACAATTGGATTTACCATTCCCTAGCACAAGATTCTATGTTTGTCTGGTGACTTTGGAAATTTATCCTCACAACCTATTCTAAAGCCCTGCACTTTAAGCTAATGTAGGTTCGCTACCAGATAACATAAAAGTGTCTGATAAACTTTATAAGTGCTTCATTTTAGGGTTGTTGTTTACTCAAGGGTGCGAAAGCAAAACTTATGATGTTTTAGACTCGACTCCAAAAGAATGCAAAATAATGAGATGCAAATATTTTTCTTCAATATATCCTACATACAGGATGGAGAAGAGGTTCAACTTTCTTCAACAAAAACACCCAATTCCCAAATTCAATTTTCTAAATGCAACCTACTACACTACCCAAAAGAAATAACGTGAGTATCTTCTTTATTTGATTTCAAAAGAAACAAAATGCAAATCCTTTAATGCTTCATTACTTTCAATCAAAATGAAAAAGTTAGATGCAGATACAAAAGAAACGAAGCAAAAATATTTCAAACAAAGAATGCACTCAAAGGATAATGAGAACTGAAAGAAACAAGTATGATAACTCATTCAATCAAGAACTCAAATATTCAAAATATAAAGAAGGAAAACACCCATGAAAATTGTCAAACGATGAGGAGCAAGAAACATAAATCAAGCTAGGTTGTCATAAGAGTCATAATCATCTAGAAAAGTGAGATGTTTCAAATGAACATAAGAAGGATCAATACCAAGAAACCTTTGCAAACCCTAGTTGATGAACAATCCTAAGCACTCAAGAAATATGAAATATTTACAAGATAAAGATCATATAAACTCGAAAGGAAAAAATAACCAAGGGATCATGTTAACCCAAGGGGACCACAACTAAGAAAAAGTTTGCAAACTCAAAGGGAAAACATAAATGAGTGATAAATTCCCAACTCTTAGAAAAAAAATATCAAGAGTATTCAAAGGTCTCTGAGAAAAAATCCCCTTAGGATCAAACTAATAAAAAGTGAGCAGGAAGGGGTAGAAAAACCAAGAAAAGGAGATCAACACTCATGTTTCCAAAGGGACAAAATGCTACAGCGCTCTAGTATACACTACAGGGGAGCGTTGATCCTAGATCAATGATATAGTGTACACATTATATGATGCAAATGGATTTCGGTGGCCTCCCTCCTTTTCCAACTGGTACATTTTGGCAGTTTCCCAGTTTGGCAGTTTTTCCTTGTTTTTAGGTCCCTGACTTCTGGGGTCGTTTTGAGGCCCTAAACAAAATTTTTAGGGTTCACCACAATAAATTATTAATTTGACTGAATTTTGAAGGCAAAATGTGTAGTCCGCGTATATACCTATACAATGGGATATCGTTCTCCTAAAACAGAGATCGTATGCAAAAGTTACGACCCCAGGAAGTTGATGTACTAGCTTACCCCAATGGGGCCCACATGTCTTTTGGCGCTTCATCTCCTAGGGTTAGGTTTTTGGATGTATAGGGTTTTTGAATTCATGCTTATTATAAAAATTCCTTCAGAGCCTCATTGTAATCATCTTTGTTTGAATGAGCATAGTCATCACATCTCTTCTCAGAGATAAGTTGCCACCATTCCAGCAAGCTTGTCTTCTGCTACATTTTACAATTTCAGATTATTTCCTTATTGAATAGAAAACCAGTTTTACTATATCTCTGTTAGTCTTTGTTAAGCATATTTTGATAATATGTATTCCTTTTGTTCTACTCATAAAATCTGAATCAGTGGTATCAGAGCGGTCTTCTCCTTGTCGTCTTAATGCATATCCCCAATGAGGTAAGGGTACAAAGAATTGGGTCTCGAGCTTGTTTCTCTTGAGGAAAAAAGTTTCCGCACGCTCAAGCGACCTCTCATGGCAGGAGAAAATAAAGATGATGGGACAGGAGATCTGTTGTCCCTTGACCAAGTTTTGAGGATCCTTGGTCATGTTGGACCTATTTTTGGGACTTCGACAGGCTGTCAAAGGCGGAGCGCAAGACGAAGCAAAGATCGTGGGATCTCAACCCCTTTTGGGGGATTTTTGGGATTTGGGATTATGTAACGGGTATGGGGATGTCAATCCATGGGTTTACCCATGTTTAGGCCCAATTTTGTAATGTATAAATAGATGCTAGGTGATGTAGTGAGTATGAATGGCTAAGTGTGAATGACAAGTCAGTTGTAAGTGGTGTTGAGTGAAAGTAACAGATGTAAGTGCTTTGTGTATGTTTGTAAGGCTGAGTTCAAGTGGTTGTAAGGGACTGTATGTAGGCATTTTGATGTAACCTAGCTTGGGGAAGGAGGATCTAGCAAAGAGTGCACACATCTCCTGTCCTCTGCAAAGTTGATCTGAAGGCTTCATGCATGTAAGAATGTTGAAGAAACCTAATAAAGAAGATGAAGATTTGGTGGACATATCCCCTAGGTGGGGGTGAACCAGGTATATGTTGTGTTGTTATGATTTGTGTGATTTATTGATGTGTCTATGTATTTACTTTCTTAGTTCTTTGATATAGATGAATGATATGTAGATATGTTGTTGCTTTGTACTTAATAATGAGAGTAGATGTTGGATCTGACTATGTGATAGCTTGGTGTTGAATGATGTGAATGAATGCTAGATATGATCTTTATTTGTATGCTTAGTGACTTGATCTATTGAATCTTATTGAATACTACGTTGCGTTGTAATTAGGGTTTATCTACGTTGTAGACAAAGGTTGAATACTACTGCACTATAACTTCTAAGTGTTATTTAAGGTGTTACAATCACATATATGTGTCCCAGCTAAGGTTGCAGACACTGGAGTCTTGCAACCGCCCCTGCCTCTACCTTGGGTGAGACTTCATCTGCTTTGTAGGTGTTTCTAAAAGGTCTGGTAGTTAGGGTTTTGTTGGTGTATTGTTGTAGCGTTGAACCCTGGGTCTACCCCTATGCCAACAAATGGTTTCGTTGTTGGGACACTCTGAAACTGTGATTGCTGGGAACTAAGAAAGAAGAAGCTTTGTGCAAATATCTGACCTGAAATTGTGAAAGCTTTGTGCATAGATCTATCTCCCTAGTGCGCAGTATTCTACTCGATCTATGAAGCTCTGTGCTACGAAAAGAAGCCCGATCCGAAGAAAAGAGGTAAGATCTGAACGCTTTGTGCTCTGATAGAGGTATGAATAGTGAAAAGTTTTAGATCTTGAATCTTTGTGCTCTACTGAAAGTAAGATTAGTGGAAATTTTTGTTTCAAAAGTATGGATCTAGGTATACTTGATAAAAAAATTCCTAGCCTGAAAACTAGGGCACAACTAAAATAAAAGAGGTTCGATATGAGTAGATTTGATAGAAATAATGAAAGATATGCTATACAAATGCATAGAAAGAATGTTTGGAATAACAAATAGATGTGGGATCCTAGAAATAATTGTTTGCAAGTTAGCTACTATGATTCTAGTGCACAGTACAGGAAGGGTTGGGGATCATTTAAAATAAAATGAGGATTAACTCTTTGTTACAATTGCAAAAGACCGGGACATCTGGCTAAGGAATGCCCTGGTAGGAGACCTAGTTGTCTTTGTTGTAAAGTTGTGGATCACAAAGTTTTAGATTTCCCTAGAATGATTTCTAAGGTTGAAAGGATGAATATGAGACAAGAAAACCCTAAGTCAAATCTAGAAAATAAGATTATGGAAGAACCCCAGAAAGACTCAGAGAAAGTATTGTTGCAAATAAAAGAAACCTTGAATGACCACCGACATATCAACTTATCATAGATCTTCAAAGAAAAGGAGTGCATAGAAGCAAGAATAAGAGACTTCGACATTGACTGTGTTCTGGATGAAGAAACATGGGTGAATATTGTGACAGAAAGAACTTGGGAAAATTTAGGAAATCTTTCTATGATTCCTTCATTAGGAGGAATAGGGTTATTTAGAGGAAAGTTTATAAACATATGTGGAAATCTCACCCATATATCTATGAGTGCCCATGGAACTTCGACAGAGGAAGAATTTGAAGTTGTTAAATTTGTTGAGAAAAGCACCCCATTTGCTTTATTACTAGGAAAACCTTGGATTGAGAGGGATCAGGCCAGAAGGAAAGAAGAAGAAGTCCTAGAGCAGAAGAAACAGGAATTAAAATATTTCATGACCAGGAAGATCGCACACTTGATTGCATAATAGGAGAACAGATCGAAGCTATTTAAAACCAGAGACTTGGATGTCAACATTGGATGAACACAAGAAGACTCACAGAAGATTGAAGCACCTACCCCAGAAGAAGTATTTGTTGGACAACTGAGAGGGGGGGGTGTGAATCAGTTGTTACCGTGCTTAAACAATTATGATTCTTTTAAAAACTTTACAAGGCACTCAATGATGATGACAATAATGCAAGGAAATAAATGTTCACACATTCAGCATCAGTCACATATATGATAAACATAGAGACAGATATTTCCCGAGGAAACCCATACAGGGTAAAAACCTCTTTTTCTTTATATGATAAGTAATAGTTACATTCTTTACATTATCATACATATGAGCACCATCTCATAATGAGGCTACAACCTCAGTTTTGCAAGCTGCTACTTACTGAGATCACCAACTCTTTGTTTTCTCTAGCACCCACTAGAAGGAAGCACCAACTCCCTGATTTCTCTAGCACCAACTAGAAGGAAGCACCAACTCCCTGCGTTCAAGAACCCACTTGAACCTCTTAGGACACAAGTCCTCCCTAGCACCTCCCAACCACCCTGAATTATAAATTCTTTGTTACTAAAACTTATTACAACGATATAAAATTATTCAATGACTTACCGGCCTTGTCGTTGTTCTGTTACACTGCTCTTCCATGTCTGCATCAGTGTCTTCTGCACACCCCTAACACTTTTTGTTCTTCTTCCTTTTATGCTCTATGCGCTATATCCCTTCAATGCACCATTCCTCGATTGTGCATTTTTGCTCCTGTGCTTTGCTTCCTTGTACACCCCTGAATTCTCCTACACAGCGACAACCCTTATCTCTTCTTTGTTCAGCATTCTTATAGTCTCTGTTGTCTTTGTGCATGCAATATTCGCAATGCCTCTGCATGCTCACTCCACTCCAAATTCCTCCAAAACTCGAGTGCTCTGTCTGATCATCATCATGACTCTTCAGCTTCTCTAGTCGTTTTCCACTTGTTCAGCATCATTGTATGTTATACTAAGATTCCTCAGCCTCTCTGGCAGTTTGAGACTCTTCGTCTTCTCTGTGACAGTCGAGCTCACCTTCTTTGTTCTAGTTACAGGCCTCAATTCTCATCCAACTGTCAATCGCCTCCATGAACATCTTCATCCCTCTTGAAGATTCCCAGAGACTCTTCACCTCCTCTATCAATCACCCTGAAGTGTCTTCGAGTCCTCTGGCAGAAACTATCAGTGGTTTCTGGCAGTTACACTGTGTTGTGCTATAGTAGCCCTCCGATATTGTTCAAATTCACTTGCACTGTTGGATTGGTTCCATGGGATCTTGCATTCATTTTGGCATTTCGGCATTCAACAATTTAGCATTCGTGTGAACATGTGTCTCGACACTCCCAATCGTGACCCCCGAAAAGGAGCTTGGTTGCTCTAGCTCTTTCCTCCATCTCTCCCTGATGTGACCAAGGGCTGTGACCACAACCTTATGCATAAAGCGCTTTCGCGATTTCACATTTCGTGAATTTGGAGATGAGGCATCTTGACTCTCCAAGTCGTGATCCCTGAAACCCCGAAATGGCATGGAATCAACGGTCTCGATCAACACTTGATTTGACTACTTAGATCATTTCGTGATTTCGACATTCTTGATGTTCAGTGTTCTTGTCACTTCAAAGTTTTGATCCGTGAAACTCTGAAATGGAGTCGGATCAACGGTCCAGATCACATCTTGATCTGACGGCTGTGATTAAATCGCAATTTTGCATATCGCGATTTCAGGATTCCTATGGTTAATATTCTTTGACATCTCCAAATCTCAATCTGCGAAACTTTGAAATGGAGTGGGATCAATGGTCCAGATCAAAGCTTGATCTGACGGCTCAGATCATTTCGTGATTTCGCATATCATGATTTTGGCATTCCTATGGTTAATATTCTTTGACATATCCAACTCTCGATCCGCGAAACTCTGAAATGGAGTGGGATCAACGATCCAGATCAAACCTTGATCGAACGGCTCAGATCATTTCGCAATTTTGCATATCGCGATTTCGACATTCCTGTGGTTAATATTTCTTGCCTCTTCAAGTTGCGATTCGCGAAACTCCGAAATGGAGTGTTTGACATGCTCTGATCTTCTGCCACACGTCCCTCTTGGATCAACGGTCAATATTTTATCAAGACTGCGCAACTCCACGAGCCTTCGTTGAGCCTGATCAATGGTCCATATTTGGCCTCGATCTAACAGTTGAGATTATTTCGGGATTTCGCATATCGCGAATTTGAGAGGTGAAAGGTTGGAGAATTTCATACCTTTGACTTTCCAGTCAATGAAATGATGATCTGTGTCCACGTGTCCTTCCTGAAGATGGGCGGTCCTCCTACTTTCAGGATTTTGTAAGCCCACTTCTCCTAGCACTTTAAAGAACATGCAGGCTCTCCTGGATCCAACAGTGGTTGGACCTTGCACTCGGATATAATGCCCGAGATCTATCCTCCATATTTGTGTGCTCCTCTTGTCTACATTGAGATCTGACAGCCATCGGGAATTCTGAATTGTTGATCCAACGATGATTGTTGTTGTTCCTCCCCATTATCACTACGTTGTTGATCATGCTCCTGTACTCAAGCCATCATCGTTGTTGTACATTCCATCAATGACAAGCATACACTGCCTGTAAAACATGCCAACAATCTCCCCCTTTGTCATTGATGGCAACTAAGGCACCCGAATTCTTTTCTCCCCCTTTGAAATCAATGTCAAAGAAGAGACATGCTCTCCCTGAGCTGTTGCAGTAATTTTAGGAGGCATTAGATATTCAAACAATACAAAAATCCCCCTAACAATATGTACTCTTTTAGGTGTGAGACGAAATGACACCCAGCCTCTGTCTGAGATATTCAAAAGGTGTCTTGGCTAGGGGTTTAGTAAAGATGTCTGCAATTTGTTCTGTAGTGGGAATGTAATGGACTTGAACAGTCTGATTGTTGACCTACTCTCTCAGAAAATGATATTTTATGGGAATATGCTTGGTCTTGGAGTGGAATACAAGATTTTTAGACACACTGATGGCACTAGTGTTATCACAATGAATTGGGATCGGTGCAGTGTATTTTACATCTAAGTCTACAAGTGTCTGAATCATCCATAATACCTGAGTGCAACAGGTAGCAGCAGCAATGTACTATGCCTCTGTGGTTGATAAATAAATGGAACCTTGCTTTTTACTAATCCAAGCTACTAAGGAGTCACCCAAGAAGAACGCTCCTCCACTGGTGCTTTTTCTCTCATCAACACAGTTTGCCCAATCTACATCTGAATAAGCAGTCAATTGAAGATTTTGATTTCTGGGATACCACAGACCATAAGTCATTGTTTCTTTCAAATACCTAAATATCCTTTTGACAGCTTGCAAATGACTCTGTTTAGGTGTAGCCTGATATCTTCCTACCATTCCTACAACATGCATTATGTATGGGTGAGATGTTGTGATGTACAACAAGCTTCCTATCATTGATCGATATGAGCTTTGATCAACATCAGGTGAATAATCATCCTTGCTTAATTTACATCCAGTTACCATAGGTGTACCCACAGGTTTAGAA
>ML777526.1:609422-626556 GCA_009831015.1 Picea engelmannii | reverse complement strand
TTTCTCTATATATTTCCATCCAAATGCAGCTTCAGCAAGTCTTGCCGACCTAGTTCTCCTTTTTGGTAAGGTAGATATAAAAACAGAAGATCTCTTCTTAGGTTCAGGAGAAGGAGGGTGTTCTTCGATAATCAAGCTAGAAGAAGCAGGGAGTTCTTCAACAAACATACAAGGAGGAAATTATGGGATGTTGGGGTCTAGTAATATATGTACCTCATCACCTAACGAATGATGTACATAATCAACAAGCAGAGTCGATGATTCTGGTGCAACTCGTTGAAATTCTGCCTGCAAGGATGAAATAGTGTCTTGGAATTCCTTGCACAAGGTGAAACTAGGAATTCGTACCTCCATAAAATCAGTGACCCTTTCACTTAGATTGGTATCATTGATATCAAAATCTGGAAGTGTCTGAGTATCAGCAAGATTAGGACACTCTGTCACAGCAACTTTGTCGATATCTTTCTGATATTTCCTTCTAGATTGATGTTTTATTTTATGAGGCAATTCAGTGGCATTGAAAGTAGGGGTTTGAAAAGTTGTTGCAACGATAGAAGGATTCTGAGTTATTGTTGGATCAACAGTAGAAGTAGTTGTCCTGCTGTTAGTTATAATGGGGACCTGAAATTCTGTTGCAATTAATTTTTCTAACCTAGTTCGCTTCCTCGGTAAAATAGAAATAGGGGTAAGAGTTGCCCTTTTCTTAGCTCCAGGAGTAGGAGCAAATTTCGTAACAACCTATGTAGCAGCCAAGGACTGAGGCTCGTGAGGCTCAATCACATCTGTATGAATAGGGTTAAGTTGTGTTGATTGAATACTGTCAAGGTGTTTTTGAGCTGTGTGAGAGGTGATTCTGATTTTTCGTTTGGTATTCGGAGTTTTCTTATGGGGAATTATAGTAGAGGTTTTAACTACTGGTGTAGTTGAGGATACAGGGGTTGACTGTTCTGGGTCGGCTGTAACAATAGGTGTATTAGTTGAATGGTCTAGGTTGGTTGTAACGGCAGGTGCAGAAATGGTCTGTTCAGGGTTGGATATGGCAGCAGGGATAGTAGATGGCATAGGCACTTCAGGTAATGGGTCGTGAGGGAGCCCCATTCCTCTATGAATCAACAAGCCTATGAGTCTATGATTGGAAAGAAAATTCATGGGGTACTTGGATCGTTTGACGAACTGAGCCATATTATGCAAAGACTGAAGAATATAATAAGGCATGTTGATTAATTTCTGATGTCTCAAATGGTATAGTATGATAAAGTCAAAAAAATAAACAACTTGGTATCGTCCTCCACAGGTAATGTACCTTTTGATAAATTCGACGACTTTCCCCCAGGGTGATGGTAAGGAATTAACATCGACACCACAGCCCTTGGTATACACAAGCTCATCGTTCATGAGAAAATCCTTCTCTACTTTGGGAAGATGTGCTTTTATGCTAAACCACTTGTTTCATGTTATGGGTAATCCTGTAACAGCAGCCACAAATTCCTCTGTCACTGGAATTCTCACCCATTCACTATTGAATACCCTTTTGTAAGGTTCTGGATGAACTCCAATACCTCTGCTTCGTTGAACCTCTGCAGCTTCTTGAAATAAGGAATCCATCCAGCCTGTAGAAAAATTTGGTAAACATCTGGGTGTAGCAGCAACACATCCAGATTTTCCGGCTCATATCTCACAGTTGATGCTCCCATGATGTCATTTGGAGTCTTAATAGTCACAAAGGAGGAGAAACCAAAACCTCACCAGATTCACAACAAGTTCGAATGAGGATTTCATAAAGAACACAATGTCTCAACGAAAAGAAGTGTGGTCGAAAAGGTGGCGGAGGTGTTTATAAAATGAGATTTTGAGAGTATGTCGGCATGGATGTCTTTCCCCCCCCCCCAACTAATTTGATTGGTTCAGGGTGCAACAAATTTAGGAAAACCGACAAATAGGGATTGAAACTTCCTTTCATATCTTACATCACTTGGACACGTAGGTTTAGTAATCGTACATCATAACTTACCGCACAAACCGATCTGTCCGAGTAACTTCACTGTCCAACTACCATTTGATCTGCATGGAATGGCTGTAATAATGAGATATGGCTCTCGAACGTGAGAAATGATGATATGAAAAGTGGAGCATAAATGGATTCCTTTCTGTGGTTGAACAATTTAGAAAGTTGCAGATGTGGAATTAAGCAATGATGAAGCGGACCTTGTGGGACAGAGAGAGCATAAAGTAATTTTTGAAAAATGGCGGAAATCTTGACAAAACAACAATGTTTCCATATGTAGAAATGGCAGAAATGCTAAAAAAATAGCCAAAAGGAATGATAGAAGTAGGTGTATCAACAGATAGTTTGGCCGAAAGTGTGGCATTAGGTGTAACTGAATGGAAATCGGCCAAAGGGTGTAACAGCATGGAAATCGGCCAAAAGGGTGTAACAGCATGTAAATCGTCCAAAGCGTGTAACAGCATGGAAATCGGCCAAAAGGGTGTAACAGCATGTAAATCGGCCAAAGGGTGTAACAACATGTAAATTGGCCCGAACAAAGAAATACTTAGTTTTTAGGAAGTTTTTCAACTTCCAAAAACTAATCCTTCGGCTTCTTCCGTTATAATCTACCTTATTGTTCTCCAGTTTATCTGCACACAAGCAACTGTTTGATACCTTTCTAGGATGAATTTATTTGAAAAAAAGAAAAATATAGAAATGAAATGAGTGAAGAAAAATCAGAAAATTTCAAATTTGCACAACTTATTTATATACAAGATTTTATTTGAAAGAAAAATGTCCTAAAGTTCAGAAGGGGAAGGAGCAGGTTCCGTTCCCTTTAAAAATTGGTAATTTGTATCAGCGGTACATCTCGATTTAAATTCTTCCTTGGAAAGTGGACGATGATATAGGCGCAAGCGCTGACCATTTGCATATAACTGTGTATTGGATCTATCAATAGTAATTAACCTGACTTTCCCATTGGGAAAAACAATGTCTACCTCATAAGGTCCAATCCATCGTGTACGCAGCTTACCCTGAAATTATTTAAAGCGTGAATCATACAACAGAGCCCAATCCCCTTTTTGGAATATGTTTTCTTGATGACTTGGTCATGCCATTTGGTTCTCTGTTGTTGAATCATTGTGGTTTGATGAATAGAGTCCAAACGCTTTTCATCGATCTCATTGATCTATTGCAGTCTGGCCTTATGTGCCATAGTCAAGTCGAGGTTGACTACTGATGCAGTTCTTAAATTTTTGATTTCGAATTCAATGGGAAAACAGGGCTTTTTCCATATACAAGCTCATAAGGAGAAAAACCATCTATGTTCCTCCAAGTAGTTCGATAGGCCCATAGAGCTTCATGCAATCTGTTAGACCAATCCCTATGATGTTATCTTCGTGTCTTAGTAAGAATGGCTTCTATAAATTTGTTGGTACTTTCTACTTGTCCATTACCTTGTGGATGGTATGGAGAAGTCGTTCTATGTAAACATGATATTGACTGAGTAGGGCTTCAAACTTATGTGATGTGAAAGGGGGTCCTCCATTAGTTATTAATTCTCTAGGAATTCTAAACCTAAAAAAGATATCTTTAAACAAGAATGCTAAGACAGCTTCTTCTGAGGCCCTGATGAGTGTTTTTGCCTCCACCCACTTGGTCATGTAATCTATATAGACCAATATATAAACTTTCTGATTAGAAGGTGGTTTAATGGGCCCTACAAATTCCATGGCCCATCTCTCAAAAGGCTCTAACACTACTTGAGGCCGGAGAGGCATCTCATCTCTATGATTTGGCTAACCCATTCATTGGCAACTGTCACAGGCCTGGACATACTTCTTGGCATCTTGAAATATGGTGGGCCAAAAATAGCCCATCCTTGAAATTTTATGTCCAGTCCTTTTATCAGCAAAATGACCCCCACAAGGACCATCATGGAAAGATTTGAGAAGCTCATAAACTTCATCATCCCTCACACATATCCTGATTTCTTGATCTAGACCTATGTAGAAAAGGTATCCCTTTATCCAACTATACCGAGCACTCTTCTGAATGATTTTCCTTCTTTCTCTGGGAGACAGATGTGGAGGTACCTTCCCTACAACCAAGTAATTAGCAATGTATGCATACCAAGGTGAATTTACATATACTGCAAACAAATGTTCATCTGGAAAGGAATCATCTAATGGTGAATTATCATCATTTATATGCARTCTTGAGAGAAAATCAACAACCACATTTTCTTTCCCTGGTCTATCTACTATAGTGATGTCAAATTCTTGAAGTAATAACAACCATMTTGTTACTTTGGCATTAGTAATAGGTTTATTCATCAGATATTTAATTATTGTATGATCAGTATGAATAAAGGTAGGATAACCAGTGACATAATGCCTTAATTTATTGATTGCATAAACTACTGCCAATAATTCTCTTTCAGTAACTTTATAATTTAACTCAGCAGGAGCCATGTTCTTGTTGATATAGTAGATAGCATAGGGTTATTTTTCCTCATGTTTCCCTAGTACTGCACCAATTGCAGT
Source organism: Picea engelmannii (assembly GCA_009831015.1). Lineage (NCBI taxonomy): Eukaryota > Viridiplantae > Streptophyta > Pinopsida > Pinales > Pinaceae > Picea > Picea engelmannii. Next base: position 622,020 of record ML777526.1, on the reverse strand, counting down.
GTCTGAGGAATCTGAAGAAATGTGAAAAGGCAAAGCCCAATTGGGCCCTCTCAAAATGGGAGTTGTGGATCATTTTTGTTTCAGATCTGTAAAAGACAATTCACAATTGTCAGTCCAACGAAAGTCAACATCTTTTGTTAATAGGAAAAACAAGGGAGAGGCAAGTTTGGAAATTGTTTTAATGAATCTCCTGTAATATCCAGCATGCCCTAAAAAACTTCTTACCTCTTTCTGAGTTGATGGAGTTGGAATGTCCAAAATCACTTAGATTTTGGCTGGGTCTACCTGAATTCTTGCATAAGAAATGAAGTGTCCCAACACCACACCTTCTCTCATCATCATATGGAATTTTTTTGTGCTTAAAGAAAGATGAGACTGTATACATCTTTTGAGCACTTTTTCCAGATTAGTCAAAGATTCATCAAAAATAATACCATAAGGTGTAAAATCATCCATGAATATCTCCATACAGTCATTCACCATATCAGAAAAAATACCAGTTACAATGCTCTGGAAAGTGGCTGGTGCATTACACAAGCCAAATGGGAGAACCTTGTAGGAAAATGTACCCCAAGGGCTGGTAAAGGTGGTCTTATCTTGGTCCTGTGGAAAAAAAATTATATGGTTCTAGCCACTGAATACATCTAGGAAAGAGAAAAAAAAATTCCCAACTAGGTTGTCTAGAACCTGATCAATAAATGGCAGAGGGAAATGATCCCTCTACGTGGCCTTATTCAGGACTCTCTAGTCCACACACACTCTCCACTTACCATTATTTTTAGGTACAATAACCAATGATGAAACCCACTTGTTGCTTGATATAGGATAGATGAATCCAGCATTGAGAAGTTTCTGGAGTTCCTCTTTAACTATTTCCTTAAGATTAGGGTTCATCCTCCTTTGGGGTTGGAAAATGGGCCATCATTCTTCCTTGATGTATATATTGTGGGTGCATATTTGAGAATAAATTCCTTTCATATCCATCTAATCCCAGGCAAATGCCTCCTTATGTTCACTTAGTAACTTCATCAATCGGCGAGTTTCAGCAATAGATAAATTGGGATTGATGTTCATGGTTTTTCCAAGTTCCATTTCTACAGTGATGCTCTTAGAACTGACTTTGGGAAAAAATTTGGTTGTTGTTGTTTCAGCATTTGTTGTTATAGTGTTTTTTGTTACAGCTAAATCGATTTGATTTACAACAATTTCATAGAACATTTTTGGGCTCATCTCTTCCTGGGAAATAGGGTCGAAGATTCCAGTCAATCGGTGGTGTGTGATCTATTTAACAGCAGAGGGATCACAGATAAAATAGTTGATTAACTCATCCTATGTCTCATCTTTGAAACTGAGGGTGTTTCCTATGGTTAACATAGGCAGAGCACTTTCATCCTCAATGTCCATCCATAAAAAAAAATCGGGTTCCATACTTGGTGTAGCATGAGGATACAGGGTAAGTTTTTTTGTGTCATAACCATCAGAGATGGTCATGGAAACAGATCTACAACCAATGAAGGCATCATTTGTAGATAACCATGGTCTTCCTAGAATTAGACGGTGGCCCCCATATGGGTTTTAGGTTTCAAAACGACAAAATCAGTAGGATACTCCCATGAATCAACTGAAATGACTAAATCATCGATTACTCCTTCTGGTCTGATGGTGGAACAATCAAATAATTCTAAAATAGTAGGAGCAGGTCGGACTTGCGTTCTGAGTTGCAGCAATTGTGTAGTTTCTATTGTCATAATATTAATTGTTTCCCCTAAGTCAACTAACACATGGGGAATAGGTGTTTGTCCAATTTTGACAGTGACTGTAGGGTTTCCTGGGTCACCATATTTAATGGGTGTGGTATTTCCTAACATCAGTTCAGACAAGTCCCCCACTACATGCACTATGAGGGGGTCCCTAGATTTCCTTCCAGGTCTTCTGATACAGAGATATCTCACAGTCTTGGCATAAATAGGGACATCTCTAATCGCTTACAATAGTGGAATGTTAACATGGAGGTTTTTCAATTCTCCTAAGAGATTGAAGGATGGTAATTCCACAGTTTTGGTAATTTCCAGTCTTTCAGGGAATGGAGGGTTTGTTGATTCTTTAATAGGTTGGTCAATTTCTTTTGTATCAGCAGATGGTTTTTCCCCTGATTCCTTGTATGATTCTAAAGATGGAGCATTTTCAATTATGGGCTCGACTATTCTCCCTAATCTTAATTTTATCACATCACAAGGCATAGGAGTAATAGACAGAGCTGCCACATTATATATATCAATATTTTGAATGGCCTTATTATTTGGGTTTGGGTTAGGTTGCACAGGCATCTGAGGTCATAAGGGAGGATTGTTTTGTGGGGCATTGGGAGGTAACTGCAGTTGTTGTTGTTGATATTGGGGTTGGTATTGTTGTTTATAGAGGTTCGGTTGATGGTTTTGATAGCTAAGATGTTGTTGAGGGCCTCTCCAATATGGGTTCCATTGCCCATGGTGACTCTGTTGTTGGGGCATAGGTACCCATGCATTGGAATCCTGATTAGGAGAGAGAATTGGATTTGGAGGGGAGCATTCATCTGACCATAAGGTAGTTGATTGTTCCAATAATTAAGTGTTGTAGGAGAGAATTGAGAGTTCATACCTTGGCCTCTTGGTTTCCATTGTCTTCTTTGTGTAATTAGATAGGCAGCCTCTGCTTCTTCATTAGTCGCCTTCATTGATGCTTTTACACCTGGTAAAGAGGGACATTTGTTAGTAGGATGATCCAATTCACAAATAAGACATACCTAAACATTGTTTAGTGGGCATTCCCTTTTCGGATGTTTGTCTCTGCACTTTGGACAGAAAATGGACAATCTCTTTTCTGCTTCTGCTTGTTTTTTCTTAATCTGCAGAGTATCAATTTGTGAAGCAAAAGAGTTAATCATTTATGTTTTGAAATCTTCTAATAGATTACCTATTGTTGCTCTTGTTGCCCCTCCATTGGCTGATTTATGTACCCTTTAAAAAGTGGTATCCTTGGTAACTGACTTATTCCTTATAGTTCCTCGAGAACATCTCTTGCAAAGATTTACAATGTCTTCATAGGGTTCCTTAGATATATCTCCCTTGCCAAGCATATTAAGCATGTCTAAACAATCATCTCTAACCCCTTTTAGCAAAATAGTTTTCAGAATGTCCTTACTTACATTTGGATGTCCAGACCTTTGTAGATTGTACTAGAGTCACTCTACAAAATCTTCAAGGGTCTCATCCTGTTTCTGAGACATCTTGAACAGTTCCTCCCTTCGTTCCCTTGTTCGACAATAGTCTTGGTACTTTTTCAAGAAAAGTTGCCTCATCTGTATCCATGTTGAGATATTCTCTCCTCCAAGGCTCATGAACCATCTTAACGCATTTCCTTTCAATGTGGATGGAAATAGTTTAAGGTTTTGCGCAGTAGTAGTGTAGTCATAGCTTCTACACAGAATATCAAATTCAAACAGAAACTCATCTGGATCCTCAGTAGACAATCCATGGAAATTTGGTAGGGATGAAAGAGGTATGTTCTTCATAGTAGCTATTCCCCTTGTAGGAATATTAGTAATAGGAAAAACCAGGGTAGAGATAGTATTTTCATCATTTACCTGATCTTCATTGTTTTGTGGCTCCTCTCAGTTGAACTCCTCTTCATTATCTCCTTGATTTTCCATGGTTTCTCTCTCGTTCCACTCAATATGGTAAGTGTCCCACTCCTCCTTAGTGACTATATGTTTGTTAATCTGATAAACAACTTATTTTGGTCTTTCTCTTGGCCAAGCTATACTTCCTCGATCTTCAATATTCTCCAGCGTTGCTTGTTGATTTGTTGGTGACAAACTTTCATCTTCAGCCCTTGATGAAAGTGATGTTTCGAAGTGGGGCAGTTCTGATGACTAGGGAATTTTTCTGCTTGGAGGATTTGAAGGATGGAAGATAGATCCTGAAGAAGAATTTGCTCTGGCTATAATCTCATCAACAAAGGTTGGTCTTCCCAGTGCAGGGTTCCTTCCTCCACGTCCTCTGGTACCTGTAGGGTTAGTGTTTTTGGGAATACGTCCTCTTGTTCCTCGATTCATGTAGACTTATTCATTCCTAAGAAACTAATGTGCTTACAAAAATCTATAATTATCTTCCCCGACACTTTAATTGTCTAATTAAATAGATAATTAAGTTGTTCAATATAAATTGTCAAACCTGGGGAAGTTTTGTTATTGCAAGATAATTGTGCACAGTCTATGCTAGATTATGGAAGTAGCATTTATTTAAATGCAGTAAGAAACCTAATTGAAAGGTTGAACTTTAACACAAGTTGTTGACACAGCTGGAGATTCTATAGAATTGAAATAACACTTGCATAAATGAAATCTTGAACTGATGGGTGCATAAGAATCCTAGATTATATAATCTATTCTAAATTTCTATTTTACTCTTGCTGAAAGAAACTCTGTGCTACTTGCTGAAAGGAGACCCACTTAACTGCAGAAAAGGAATTCACACTTTTGTTTTCAGAGATTAAATCTAATGTAGGAAAGGAAAGCAATTCTCCAGTGGTATCGAACAATTTACTCTAATTCTCATGAGACACACAGATGTGCATTAAACAAGAAAGAACTAACTATAAAAGCAGATATACGCTAGAAATGATAAACAGATCAATTATCCAAATTAAAGTAATTAATCTAAATAGAAAAATAGAGGGGATTCTATGAGGAATGTGGGCCCTTTCCCTCTCACTAAATCCACACGAAAATAGACTATGGTAGGTTAACGAAACTCAATCCACTTTTTTATTGATTCGCCAAAAAGGTTAAGATACAATGTGCTCTTCTTCACTCTCAGTTCACAGCTAAAATTTGGTGATAATGATTACAAAGGCTCTGCTATTTAAAGACAGAGTTATTCAATTGAAAACGGACTCAGAATAGCTTTGAGAATCGAAGATCCTCAAGTTGTTTGTATGATATACAAAATTTGTTACAAAATCTGTTAATTGATCTTCATCATCAATGTGAACTAAAACGTGTAACAGCCTTGAGGATCATTCTTCATGATTCGAATTTGCATGAGGGACTAGCTTCCAGGATTGGTGGATATCTGTTGCATTAGGTGTAGCAGCTTCCAAAAAGGGTGCGCAATTGTTGTAGTCGTGTAACAGCATGTAGAGTTGGCACATAGTTGTAACAGCCTTGTGTAACAACAACAATTTTTCTTTAAGACTTGGTTGTTCTACACAATTTAATCATTAGTTTGAATATTCATGGATAAAATATGAGAAATGCTACCAATCCAACATGTTAAAGTGAATAAAATATAAAAGCAAGATTAATGATGCATACCTTGGGAAAAAGGGTCTTAGCAACAATTAGTAGGCATTTAGCATAGAATTGGTAAGGTTTAATGAGCAAAAGAGATGGTGAAAAGGGGACATTTCTGGGTCCTAACAAAAAGGAGCATCCTTCCAAATCTTTCGAACATGATTCATGGTATGAGATGGCCATGCAGAATGCTAAGAAGCAGGAGGCTTCTAGGAGCATATTCAAATGCAATGATTCTTTGGAGACAGGTCGGAGCAAGAAGGAAGGGATAACTTTTGTGTCAGAGTGAGCAACCAATCATGTGGATTGGAAAGCATCCATGGTAAAAAATATGGTAGTGAAGATAGAGCCAACTCCAAGGTGGATAAGTACCTTCCTCTCTAAGAGGGAGTGTTGATGTTAGTGGTATCATCGGATGGGTACTTCTTTGTCTTGTGTCTAGCATGTGGAATTCGTCGAAAGCCTAGTGCGAGTTTACTTTAGTTACAAAGAAATAATCAAAGTAAAAGTGTTTTTATTAGTGAATTGAGTTATTTAAGGAGCATGCACCATGTAATCCAAATCTCAAGTGGGTGTGAGAATTAATCTTAGTCGTAGATCACTTTGGAGATTAGAAATAGAATTTAACTCGTGATTATAAAAGCAAGGCTAGGGAGAAGGAGGAAGACACTTTTGATGAGAGTTAAAAGTGAGACACTTGTTTGATATACACTTGTGAGAGACTTTGGTGAGAGATCAAGGTCAAGAATTTTGGTGAGATGTTAAGGTCGAGGATAGAAAAGAAGGACTTTTCCTAGTGTGAGTATGGTAACAAAGAAGGACTTTTGTTTTTTCTTACATAAGAGTGAGGAGATCTCACGGGTTGGGTGAAGATATTTTGTCCAAGTGTTGTTGCAGAGAGGTTTGGATCATAAAGGACCATGATTCAAGATCTTGGATAGGTGGAGAAGGACTTCCACCTAGATATCATACATGCCAAAGAGAAGAGATATCATAGGCAGTCGCTGGTGGATTTCAGAGGATAGAATCCATAGGAAAGCATAGCAGTGTACAGAAGTGTCTGTATGGTTTTTTTGTACATGTACATAGTTCACAGTGGAGACGGTTGTGTATGTACGTAGGTTAGTTAAAGGAAAATTGTGTACACCTCGAAAAGTTTCTTGTTCAGGGATCGTGTGATAGAGAAGACTTGGCCAGGTTTGTTTGTTGTTGTTGTGCAACATGAAACCCAATACAATAATGGAAAGAGGGAAAAATACTACTTATATGTTTAATAAAATCATATAAGTAGTAGTTTTCCCTCTGGGGTTTTTCCAAAGATGGTTTACCCGAAAATATTGGTGTCTATGTGTGATATTTTTGGTTTCCTTATTTTTGCTTCCGCTGCATGTATACTTGATTACTCAACAGTGATTTTAGTAGATAAAATGATTTTATTTTGACCTAACTACCAAGTGTTGGATAGGGGAATCTCAACATGGTATTAAAGGATACCAAGGGTTGTTAGAGAATAATCAATAATATGGTCCCTAGAAGCTGGTATATTCAGGAGGAACTTAAGAGGAAAACGGTAGATTGGACACATATGAGATTCTAATTTTGCATCACATTTATCTTCATAGTAGAAGATCTGGCTCAAAGAGCGGCTCTCCTCTGGATTAAAGAATTTATATTTCATCGTCAACCCAATGAAACCACACCAAAATTGGTCTGCTTGTATCATCAATGGATGGAAAAACTAAAAGAGGCAATCCACTGTTAGAATATTGATGTTGATAATGTCGATGATGATGATGATTGGACTATGTTCAGTTTGTTGAAGGAACACATGCAATCCCTTCAATTGATGTTGGACAGATGTCGTTCGGTACAAATTTCAATAAATTCAAAGAAGCGCAACTTTTTCACACCCTTCAGCACAATGTTGGGCCACGTCATGTGCAAAGATGGATTACTGGTGGATCAAGCTAAGATCACCTCCATCTTGGATATGGTGGCCCAAACTTTGGTCTATGAGTTACACAGAACATTGGGTCATATAGGATATTACCAATGGTTTATTCATAATTATGCCAAAATTGCAGCCCCATTGGAGAAATTGTTGTGCAAACATACTAAATACAGTTGGACACCAGAATGCCACGAAGCCTTGGATACTCTCAAAAACAAATTTGTCACCGTGCCAATTCTAGTTTTTTCTGACTAGTCTAAGCTCTTTCATGTCCATGTAGATGCGTCGTCCATTTCATTGGGCACGATTCTTGTGCGGTCGAGCGAAGACAATATTGACCATCTGATATATTTTGTTAGTCGCAAGTTATCCGACGCAAAAAAGAATTATACTGAAACAAAGCGCGAGGGATGCGTCATGGTATATGCATTGTATAATTTTGACCATTACTTGCCCGAGACCCCTTTCAAATTATTTACAAATCACTCTGCACTCAAATATTTCGTCAAAAATCGAGTATTAGGGGGAATAATATGTTGTTAGTTGTTTCTCTTCCAAGAGTTTGAGTTTGAAGTTGTAGTCAAGCCAAGTGAGTACAATGTTGGACCAAATCATTTATCTCGACTTGAGACTGGAGAGGCTAATYGAAGCCTAGATGAAGAACTCCCATATGCACAACTCTTCTGAGTCGAAGTAGTTCCTAACCAATTGGTCAATATCATTKAATTTCTCATAACATGACAGGCTCCCACAGGGTATACTTCGGCTCAGCGTCGTCAACTAGTGACCCGTAGTGCAAACTATCAGTTGATTTCCAGGTAGTTGTATAATTTGGGCACCATATGGAATCGTGTGTCAGTGTGCAATAGAACACGAACAAGACCCCATTATGTATGAAGCATATGAATGTATTGATGGAGGAAACAATGCAGGTAAGGATATAGCATGAAAATTTATGTGCATAGTGCTTTGGTGGCCCTCACTCTTTGYAGATGTCCAGGACTATTTTAAGTGTTGCGAAGTGTGTCAAGACATTGGAAAGACTTGTTTGAGAGATGAGCTTCCTTTGTTTCCAGTGATTTCTCTAGATCCATTCAAAAAATGGGAAATAGAYTTTTTGGGCCCCATTAGTACACACCCCCTCCCTTGTCACACAAGTGTGTGTTACATTATTACCACGATCGAATATATAATTAGATGAATCGAAGGCGCACCAATTAAAGATTGTACAACATAAACAATAGTGCAATTCATTTTTGAGAATGTGATCACTAGATTTAATTGTCCAAGGGTGTTGATGAGTGACTAGGGCTCGCATTTTCAGAATGATACCATTCAACAACTCACTCAGGAGTTCATGATCCATCACCAAAATAGCACTCCCTATCACCCTCAAGCTAATGGCATGGTTAAATCTTTTAATAGAATTTTAGAGCATGATTTAACCAAAGTTTGTTATGTGTAGTGTGACGACTAGGATCAGAGGATCCTTGCAATATTATGGGCTTATCGAAAAACATGCAAAAGGATGAAAAAACACATGCCATTCAAATTGGTCTATGGAAAAGAAGCAATCATGCCACTATAATTTGTTGTTCCTAGCCTCCAGGTTTCCCTAGCAACCCATATGATAGATGACTAGTTCCTTTAACATAGGTTAGATAAACCCATGGAAATAGAGGAGGACTATATGATGGCAGGATTCAACCAGGTGTTTGAAAAGGAGAGATAGAAAGTGTGGCATGATCATAACATCCACAAGAAAAACCCTCCATGCTAGATCTATAGTTTTGTTATATGACAGCAAATATTTACAGTGTCCTGGCAAGATATGCATGTGTTGGTTGGGTCCTTTTCGACTAGTCTACATCAATGAAATAGGTGCCACCAAGATGGAAACATTACAAGAATAGTTGCTCAAGGGACTTACTAATGGTAGCAAGTTGAAGGTGTAGTACAACTCACGGGGTTCAACCGTCATTTAGCTCCCTCTCTTAGCTTTCAATGTTGGTAGAGTAGGATTAGGATAGGATGTACAATATCTAGCACATCTCATAATCAGCAGAATTTACCTTTTTGACAACACAAAATCCGCATCAGTCACACAAGTGGACCCGATATATTGACAGTTTTGCAGATTCCCTATATTTCCAAATCAGGTATGTGTTATGGCACAAGTACAAGATCTTGGCCTTGACCATGAATTCACATGGGGATCAGTTGAGTTTCATGGTGATTTAGTTCATTGAAAGGTAAAGCAATCCAATTTGGGAAGCTCTCATATGACATAGGTACACGGTCATTTATGCCACCACAATCCCCAACAAACATCACCAGTATAGTCAATTTGATATTTGATCTCCCCATTTGTGTCGTTTCACCGCCACTTTATAATTATTTTCCAATCCATCCCCTTCGTCAGATCTTTCTATCACCCCTGCTTACCCTTTCCCCCAAACTCCACTCTATCTATACCACCTCCCCTATGCTCTCAATGGAGAAATTATCCATGTCCCACTCTCTCCCACCCCCGCTTGTGACTTCCTCCATTGTTCACTTGGTAATTCCCCCCATTCACCCCTCCTTAGTCAATTTTCCCATTCTCTTTCTAGCTTCACGTTCATGGCATGGCTTAGCAGACTATCAACACTTTGTCACTCCTTGTTCGGTCAGGAAACCGCCAGCCCCACAGTCCATTTCCTCCACCTATCGTCAATACAGGTTGAAATGCTCAGGTGGGGTCCCACTCTATTATTCACCATCAAAGCACCACTAAGTGCTACATAATTCTCTCAATTGTGCTTCACATCTATGAAAGGAAGCCATCTCTCTCAGCCCATAGTTGGTTTTCATGTCATCATGCATAATCACCTTTGCTTATAGGAAGAGACTCTACTCTCTTACTTACGACAATCCCTAATCTCACCTATTTCCATGGATACTCACCTTTCTTGAAGAAAAGAGCCCAAGGCCACTGGCTCTTTGCTCCACCAAGCTACCTAATCATTGTCCTCTATGTTGTCCTACTAAAACAAAAAGACAAGTAGAGGATGTTGCTCTCTCTTGATGGAGCCTAACTTATTTTTAGGTGTCAGTTTTTGGATGGTGTGCTTTAAAAAAATCCTTCATTCACAACCATAGACGCCATCAAAGGAAAAGTGTCAAACATCTGGCTAAATGAATCCCATAACCGTCACTTCCCTTGGGGCCTTCTCTACTCCTTTTAGGACGTATGTTAGTTTGCAACCACGGCTTGGAAAAATGATTTTCTCTTACTCAAACTCGGTTGCACCCACAACTTGGTTTAATGCTTTGGGGCACCAATGATAGTGATTTTTACTTACTCAAAATTTCAGTCATTACCACATGAAGCACTTGGCTCTAGGACAATCCAAGTAATAGTCATGGGGGCTCGTTGGCACCCAGATTTTTTGGTTAATCTTGTGCATGCATGCACAAATGAAGTTGTGTGAGCTCATTCCAAGTTTTTTGCACACCCAAACAGTTGTGCAAGGGGCACATGCCAGACCAAGTTTTGAGATTACGCACCAATTTCAATATCTACCAAGTGCTCGGCAGCCTAAGTTTTGTCAGTTGCACTAGAAATCAAGAAGACGAAAGCCAGAATCAAGAAAGGAATCATCAAGAAATATCCATGAATGATTACTACTTGCAGCACAATGTAACATGGAACATCCATAGGATGATCTAGCTAGGCAGTTAGGATTGCCTGATTCCATAAAGGCTACATGGAGTGAAGGCAAGTGCCAGAAGTGTGTGAGGAATTTTTCCAGTAGAGCGAGTGGAGAAAATTTGAAAGAGACAAAGATCTTGAGTAGAGAAAGATATAAAAAGAAGCAATGACATCAAAAATATAGTTAGTCAATCAGAGGATTCTCTAAGTTGATTTTGTTAGTTGTTCATTGTCCAGAGCTCACTCTGAGACTTGTAGTAGTGTAATGTTACAATGCTTCTAAATAGAGTTTGATTATTTCATACTCCTGAGGTCTAAAAGGATGCACATGGCGTAGTATGTTGTAATTATGGGGAATTATCTAAAGAGGACATGGGACTCTATTTTTGTTGAATATAGTTTTCTTAATGTATGTTTGTGTTCAATGGAATGGAAGGAATAATAAAGTTGCAACAATTATGATCTATCGTATGTCATTCATGTCTTATTTGGATATGTGTTTGTAATGTTGTACATATTGATAAGACTAATTTGTTGTTAATGGAGAGAATGAATGCTCTATTGAATGGATCCATGTGTATTTAGTCCATAATCCCAATCACAAGACCAAATGGTCTATGTGATCTTCACTGAGTCTCGGATGAGACCTTCTTCGACCTTTGTTGAAGATTGATATGCCAATTCTTTGGGGGTTTTGTTTGTCAACTCTAAACGAACTTTGGGTCTAAATTCACCAGCTTTAAGAAGAAATCACGCAAGCATGAAACGAACCAACATTGGAACACCAAGAATACTTCATCTAGACTACACCTCTTCACCTAAAGCATACCCATACTATGTTCTATGCTACTGACGAGTCACGCCCTACTCTAGTGCAACTCTTTCTTACTTTGACAATCGTTAACACAGTTTAACACTTAGTATTATCTAATCATGCATCCATCAACATGAGGATCCAAGAGAACAACTATGGAGAAAAAAAAAGACAAATACAAAAATAATACGGGTGACACAAAATGTGCCTAACACCTAGTTAAGTCTTTGTTATTGGGAAACAATTACAATAAGAGCTATACTAGCTTGGTTTACAAATTTTGCAGAGTCACATGACTCACCTCACCTCGGGAATACACTCAATAATAGATTCATCCCACCATGACTCTCTTTTGCAATCGTCTCTGTAACCACCAGTGGTGCACCTAAGATGTTCCATGTTACCCCATCATGCCTAAGGGTATATGGAGGAGATCGTGTCTCGAGGCTCGCAATGGAGAACATGATCCACACCAAAATGATGATGATGAACATGTCCAAAGATGGCATCCCTGCAACCCCCCTCATTTACCTTATAATATAGATCAACCAAGACTCATCACATTCAAACAATCTAGAGTATGGGAAATGGTAAGATATTGTCACCTTAAGGTATGTTAGTCCTGCTTTCATTCAAAGTGTTGTGCTTAATTTCTCAGGCATGTGAATGAGGATCTTTGGTTGAATTTGGATAATGGATCACTGGTTTAGAAAATTGTGTCAGTTGCCTTGTTTCACCTTGGTGGTTAGCTTCTATGCTATATTTGTGATGTCACCACCCAGGGAAAACAAGTAATACTAGGGGGGT
>ML777526.1:550023-567268 GCA_009831015.1 Picea engelmannii | reverse complement strand
TTATCCTGCAAACTGCTAAGAAAGTGTCGCAAAGACAAAGTACCGGCAGGAGTCATTGTTGTTGTAGCTCAGTGCGAAGAAGGCACCTTTATGATTTGGGTGCCATACCTATCAATCTTTTTCCAAGTAGACTGCAAAGATGTGCAGGACGTAGGTACGGAATTCCATTACTCATGGTTGATCACTCTCATAGCTTTCATGGGATGGCGAGAACCAGAATACGTTGTCTTTGGTACCACACCATAGCCAGGAGGAGCAAAATATCATGTCCTAAGATCTGGGCCACTAGACAAGCATAAGAAGGAGAATGGGATCGTATTCTAAGCTTACCTACAGGAGATACAAGAAGCCATCAGTTGAGCATGGAGAATAACACCAGAGGTTGTCGCACGATACGGGGGCATCGCTAATTTTTGGGCTAGGCGACAAGCCATGTGGATATAACCAAGGAAGGATCTGGATAAACAATGGCTATAGATGCGCTACTGCATCACCAAGGGTGATATCAACATGATCATCAGCAAATGGCCTGATGAATGGAGGATTCCAACTATACCTAGAGGAGTACCGGGACAAACAGCAGAAGGAGGGGTTGCACAGGCAGAAACACAGCCTCCACAAATCCCAGTACCCAAGAAACGAAGAATGGTCCAAACCAGGCTGACTCAGGCAGACGATGGCTCAGAGTAGCTAGGGACCAAGAAGGGAAGGACATAAACCACCCAGCCAACCAATGGACAGAGGAAACTGGCTAAGGGAGCACAGGAAACCACATCGAACCCCATCACATAGGAACCAGGGGGAACTAAGCGACCAGTGGTATAAAATGCAGGTGTGCGCAAGAAAATGAAGGCACAATGACCACCACCAAACTACACAATCACAGAGGATGATGGAAGGATGATTGCAATGATGGTCCAAGATTGCCTTGCAGAAGATTTTGATCACGCCGTGCACCACAGGGATAAACTGCACAAGGAACTGACAGAAATGGGACAGCTCCTTAAGAAATTCGGGGAAGCCCAGATCACCAGTAGCAGTAGAGGAATAGATCCATCAACCACACAGACCACAGAAAGAGTGGAGGTAGAAGAACGTGACCCAGTTCTTATGATACCACATGCACATTCCACGGTCTATATAAAGTCTAGCATGTTGAGAATGGATGAAATTGTGGGATAGACACCACTGAAGGATTTGGATCATATCTAATTGGTCCTGACACAGATGCCATCAAAAGCATTACACAAACTATAGGTTAGCATCGACTACGAGATGTAGTCTCGAGCACATAAAAACTTAGTCTAGACAAAGCAAGCAACAAAGAAGCACGAAGCACTGGAAACAGTTTGTGCACAGGCCAAATCGGAGACTAAGGAGGAGAAAGAATGCAGAAACGAGCTGGAACGTAGAGTGGAAGAAGTTTTTGGGAAACTTCCAACCACTGCGCAAGGAAATGAACTCCCAGATGTAGAGAAGATCGACCAGATTGCGTAGGCAATTGATCAGTATCAAAAGGAGATTGAGACTCTCCACAGACATATTAGACCAACAACTCCACCAGCAGTGAAGGAGAAAAGGAAGCAGGAAGCATCAACACAACTGCAGGAGCTAGAAAAACAGGTCAGCACGACAGCCAACTTGCTGGATAAAGCAGCGCAACTTTGGACAAGGCTAGAAGAGGATCCACAAGTCCAACATTGGGACAAGGAGGAGGAGAGGATCAATGCAACGATCCAAGAACTCAAGCAGTGACAAAAGACCATACCAATTCCAAAACAAGTCAAGGGAATGAAAGAGATGAAGAAGATTCAGGCAGAACTTATCACTGTGCAAACGCAGAAATAGGAGCATCAAGCTCAAATAGAACCGTTGCAGGAACGGGTAGCAAAGTATTTGCGCAAGTCGAAGAAGCTAGAAAACAGACAACACAGATTCAGCTAGAATGTGGAGGACTGATGAGTGAGGAAGTGGTAGCTCAGACAGTTGACACCATCAAGGAGAAAACTGCACAGGCACTGACAAAAGCATCAGAATTGTAGGAACAGTTCCAGACGATCACCAAGGAGATCGAGGAAGCACAGAGAAACTAGGTGACTTGGGACGAGTCACATGTCAGTGTTGGGGGCCTGTTGGCACCAGGCCAAAGAGGAAATAAGAACGATCGTGGGAAAGAAAGTGTGCAGAAAACTGAAGTAACAACTGTAAAAACAATAGCACGCGCGCATGCAAGAAATCTTGCACAAAGGAAAGCGACAGCTGGAGGAGGAACAACACGTGTATAGGAGAAATACCTAATGTAATAAGGGTTAGGGTTTTGGTAGTATTTTGTAAAAGGCTAAAGAGCCCAAAATGTATAAACATAGCTATGAAAGTATCATTTAGTGTGGTTCGTTAGTAGTTGTTAGTAATTCTCTTTAATGTTTTGAGCTCTATGAACTGATTTTGTAAGTTGTTGAGAAAAGGAGATACGAGAGGAGGCAGATCTGAGGATTAGACCGCGGGTTGTGGAGCCTGGTGCGATCTAGTTCACCTCGCATAGATCTTACCCATTTTGTGGAGAATTGTAAGCGTGAGGCATCGGAAATGAAGAACTATCATAATACAAGAGCCAAGAGCCAAATCTTTGTGGATGTAGCCTAGGAGGGGATGAACCATGGTAATACTCGTGTAATATGTTGAATGTATGCATGCCTCTTCTTTCTTTCAGCAATTGATGGTTAAGCTTAATGAATGAGTTAATACATTGTTATGAATTTGTTTATACCTTGCTTAAATTAAACTGTGGGATGTCTGTATGTGAATCCAAGGAATAAGTAGTTTCCCTTACAGATCACAGTATATGAGTTCAATCAAGAAACCCATATCCCCTACTCTCTCTTAGGCTGTAAACACCTGAGTCTTATAGCGACCCATTAAAGCTATCTCGGGTGAGACTGTGCAACACCTTCGGGGTGTTATGTTGCCTTCTAGTTTACCAGGAGGGCTAATAGTTTTAGAGGCTTTGTTGGAACCCTGAATGACATGAACTCTGGGTCGATGATTCAGATAACCCAAGAAGGGAATCTATAAAACCAACACCATGTTGAATCCTTTGCCACGTTGGATTCCTAAATTCATGTGGAATCTAAGGAGGACACATGCCGCCTGTAATGTACCCCAAATTTGCCAAAATAAAAATAAAAGAAAAGATTACGAGGAACATTAATCTTCTTTCTTTAAACAATTCATTCTGGAAGACTTATTGTTGAGAGGAGTAGGTAATCATCATCACCGTTAATTTATGTGAGTTCTTGTTATCAAAACGATGAATGATCATTGCTCAAGATATTTACCCTAACTTATCTCCAACTGAACAGAACTTCTATACAAGAAATCTTTCATATTCTAAACATTCACCTCTTATAACCCTTCAATCCTACTACTAATTCTAATACTTATATATACATGTGTTGTATTAGACGTAGGACTCATAATCCTATATTCTTACCTAAGCATAGGCTTTCATGCTTGTGCGCAAGGGAAAACCTTATTTGGTTCTTTGAAAATAAAACCTCTATACCATCAATTATATTCACATTGTAAAGAGTTGGGAGTGTATACCGTTATCTAGGATATTATAGGCAGATAATAAGGTGTTAAACATTACTTCACATGGTTGAACAATTCGAACAACCCCTGTTTACTGGTTGTGTTTAGAACTTCTGATTTATTATTAACATAAGAGTTTTTGGAAAAGGCTTAACTATAACAAACGGTTTAGTCCTGCACTAACTGAACGATAACAGTTAGAGTTTGATGGTCTTGTGTATCGTGTCTTGAAGGACTGACCTTTACTTTACATTAATCTTAGTATGGAGCAAAGGATTTATGTCAGTCGCAAGTTAAAGTCTCTGATCAACCCATTAATGGAGACCCTACGAGAGTGAAACCCGAGGCAATCACTGGACCAATCATCCAATATGATCGTKCCATCTCTACCCCATCACATGGCCAGAGTCATTCTTCGTACTTCCACCATTTACTCAGCGTAGTAAGGGTTTACAGGACAAATGAATTTTCATTTTTGTGATGTTTTGGATTAGCTCTGTGTTTTTCTCAACAAGGGAGGTCGRCGACCTGGAGGAGTTTACCTAGTGGAAGCATGAATGCCTACCCAACTTCCTGGTAAGTCCATATTACACCTATATTCTAGTACTTGGATAGAACCTTCAAGGTTTCGTTATAGTGGAAGAAAAACACTCTATGTTGTTAATCCTTTATGACATTTCAGTGAAAGTTATTTCCCATTATCGTTATTCTTTTACTAACTCCCTGGACCATTCCCGGTCATGGGTAAGTATACCATTAGTGAAATCATGTGTCTTCCTTCGTTGGTATGTCCCTTGTTTCCTTTGTAGAGGCCAAAACTGGTGAAGTTTCCCCACAGACGGTTCTTGGTCTTCTTTGATTCTGTCACACCATGATTTTCCTCCATCATTTCTTTACTTATGTAGCTAGATATTTAAATTGCTCGTGACATTCCCCAACTTCAACCCTAGGGATGACACCTAGATACGCCCTCTGAAAGGAACTTGTTACTGAGTTTTTTTGTTCATGCGTGAACATTACAGTCTTCTGGTAAGATCCAAATCTTCTTGTGGGGTTTCTCTATCGGGGAAAAAGTCCCAACTCTCTTTATTTAACTTTATTCTTTACTATGTTCATCCTTATCGTGTTCGTTGTAAAAAATAGTTGTATTATGTTCTTTTTTATTCGGCTCGTCTTTGTGTGAAGACTGTAAGTTGTCAACCCCTTGGCTTATGATGGAGACCAAGTATTCTCAGTCAAGTCGCGACCGCATTCTTGTGGTTGGATAAGGGTTTTCTTGTACAGGGTTTCGACTTCAGTTCGAATTCCTCTGTTACCCTAAACATACCTGTAAAATATTATATACGAGTTCTAGGTTTTCTCTGTAGCATTACTCCAAGACTTCTCGAAATTCGAAGAATTTACATTTATTCCTTGTTTGAAATACGATGGTTATTTCATTATGTTCTCATTTAATATGGGTTAACGACCCTGAAATTTTCTTTTCCTATCATGGTGGAATTCATAATTGTCATGAAACTCTTTGTGAATTAGACTCGCATTATTCGGTTGGTGATGCATGTTTTTAATCTATGCAATCTTGACTGATTGATAAAAACTCCATTTTATTTTTCTACTATCATGATTAAAGACTTTGATTATTGAGATCTAATGATGGGACCCCCCGTGTTTTTTGTGAGGGTACCCATTAGGTTATAATGGATCCACTTTTCCCCTTGGGATTGTGGATGACTTCCTTCAACGATGCAACTGGAACCTCGGACCTTAAATCGCAAGTTAAGTACGAATATTTAGAATCCCTGTGTTAATTCCTTTGAAATCGTTTACCCTGATAGTTCTTCTATATTTCAGCATTTTTAAATTTGCTCATATTTTAATCTGGAACTAATTGAATTTGCTTGATTTCTTTGTAGGGTTAAAATCGTCCAAGTCTCAGGATTTTCAAGGTCGTGCCTCGTGTAAAAGGTACTCGATTTCCGATCTTACCGCATTTTTAAAAGAAGCAATAGACTCCAGGTTCTATCATGTTGGTTCTGCCCTAGAATTATCGTTATCGTGGAAAGTTCAGTCCAGATTCCTTTAGTGACTGATTATCAAGTAATTTTGATATTTTACTATTGAAAAACTATAAACGCAATACTTGCATAGGGTTGACTACCCTTTTATTGTTCTGGTCTGATTTGGGATATGTAATAAATTTTGAAGTTAGAGTCACATGATTCTTTTCCTGTACGTCTGTAATAAAAAAAAATGGATATTAACTATTTAATCTAGGCTTGTGGTTACACAGATCTTCTCTTATTCTTATGTATAGGAGTGAAATGAAAATACTGTTATGAAAAAATCAAATTCTTGTTATGATTATTGTGGCATCTGACTGCTCATTCCCTTTATGTCATCGATATCTGGTTTAAATATGCAATATGGTTTATATATATATATATATATATATATATATATATATATATATATATATATATATATATATATATAGTAGCTTCCTATTTCACATGTTCATTCTATCTTGCATTTCGTTTACATAGTCTGTTATGTATAACTATTTGGTACAACTTATGTATTTAAACTATAGTACTATGTATAAAGTTAAGCTTTCAAATTTACTTCCAGAATCTTCTTACTCATGGAGCACAATGAAAACTGTAAGGGATATAGTATGTTTTACTTTATTCCAACAGTATATAAATCAATAGAACATTTCATCTAGAATTAAAGAGGTGACCTACAAGGATATGTTTTTGCATATATACATCAGATTTACTTTCAAAATTCCTTTAGTGTTTTCATAGTCTAAAGTCACTTATAATAACTGAATACAGATGTATATAATCGCATAAATGGTAGGGGTTTCTAGCAGAGTATTTGAAATGACATTATATTTAACATAGATGTACCTCCTAATATTTTTCCATAATTAACTTCCATTCCCAACCAAGATACATAGAGAGTTTAGCTCAACACCTATAGCTAAACTGTAAGGACTTATTCTACAGTTCATCCCATTCCATCAAAATTTAATATACACAACAATTCATCCAGATTAAAACAGATGCATTCTATCAGCCAATAATTTGATAACATTTGATCAGAGAAGGAGTAGATAGACATATCTGAACAATTGTCGAACAACAAATGGAACACCCAAGTTTCTCCCAACCTTAGAACAGAACATCCAATTTACTTGTCCCATTCACTCCCTAGCCTGACCATGAATCCATGAGGGTGAACTCTGAACTCCTCCTCGGCAACAGTCCTTCAGTTTTAGCAACTTCTCCTTGCCTCACACTCAAAAAGCAGTGTTCATAACAGCAAGAGATAATTCCTTTCCCCAGCATACTAGGCAACGTCTTGCCTCCTCCCATATGATATATATGCCAAAAGAATTTGTGACTAGGTCTTTTCCCCTTGGCTAATTTTCGCAGATTTCCAAATCCTTTATTTTCGGGGGCTTCCTATGGCCAAATTCTTGATTTTCAACTTGTAACATTCATCCCGGAGGTAGTTCCAACATGTTCCCCACTCATGGAGTCATGGTCAGCTAATTTTAACTTGGTTGTTCCATTTGTCCATCAACAATAAATATAAAAATATTTGTTTCTTACAAGTGTCATAGTCAAAGAGTTAGTTGGGTCAAATCGGATCTTTTCCCAACAGTCATAATCATCATTTACAGTTAACTAAATTCAAAATTTGGAATTGCCATAAATGGCAATAATTTTCCAAATTTCAAATTTACCAAAAACGAAAATAAATTCCTAAGTATTTTTCAGACTTAAAAATAATTTATTTCCAGGGATGTTACATCCTTTCCCCCTTCAATAAAACAATGTCCTCAGTGTTTTTCCCTTTCTCGGAACAGGATTCGATGAGATTTCTACAAATCTCCCTCCAACTTCCAAGTGGCCTCCTCAGGACTAAAGTTCTTCCATTGCACTTTTACCTGGGCAACGGCTCTATTCCAAAGGGTTATTTCTCTCCTGTCCAGAATGCACAGAGGTTCCTCTTGGAACTCGCCTTCTGGTTCCACCTACACCAAGTTCCAATCGATCATATGAGTAGGGTCATGAACATAATTCTTTAACAAAGAAACATGAAATACATTATGAATTTTTAGATTGGCGGGAAGTGCAAGTTGATAAGCTACGGGTCCAATTCAAGCTAAGATCTCAAAAGGGACACAAAACCTGGGTGCCAACTTGTCACAGTTCCCTAGCTTTAGTGAACTTTTTCGGGCATTAACTTTTAAATAGGCGTGGTCTCCCACTTGAAATTCCCGGTGTCTTCTTTTCAGGTCGGACTAACTTTTCTATCTGTCCTGAACCTCTTTCAAATTTTGTTGTACTTTTCTTACTATACTGTCCATTTCATGGAGTATTTCTCATCCCACCATGAGTTTGTCAACGGGGTTATCCCATCTAATCGGAGTCATACACTTTCTATCATATAGTACTTCAAAGGGGCTCATCTTAGCCAATGTTTGGTAACCATTGTTGTACGCAAATTCCACCAAGTGTAGGTAGTCTTCCCACTTGCTTGGTTTTGTTCGTACGTACATGTGTAGCATATCTTCTATTATTTGGTTTGTCTGTTCGGTCTACCCATCCATTTGCGGATGGTAACTTGTGCTTAAATTCAAGTTAGTATTTAACCCTGCAAACAATTCTTTCCAAAAAGAAGATGTAGATTTTACATCTCTATCCGAAATCACCATTTTAGGAATACCATGCAGTCTAAAAAATTATTTCATGAATATTTCAGTGATATTAATAGCTTTAAAAGTAGACTTTACAGGAATAAAGTGTGCAAACTTACTAGGCTTATTGATTACCACCATAATTGAGTCATTTTGTTTTTGAGTTCTAGGCAAACCTGTCATAAATTCCAGCGATATAGTCTCCCATTTCCATTTCGGCACAGGTAAGGGTTGCAACAGGTCGGCTGGATGCTGGTGTTCGGCTTTCACCTACTGACAATATTGACACTTAGCTAAGTATTATGTTGTTTCTCCCTTCATATTAGGCCAATAAAATAACTTCCTTAGTGTTGGTATCGTTTTCTGTTATCCCAGATGACTAGATTACGGTTTCTTGTGTACTTCGTCCAAAACCGTTAACTTTAATTCGATCGAATCTGGTATGTATATTCTGTTTATAAATCCTAGCAGACCTTTTATGTCCAAACTTAGATTTGTTTTGTCTGAGTTTTATGTATTATTCTGTAATTCAGCCACTATTTTAGTGTAATTTTCATCGTTATTACTTGTAGCCTTTATCTTTTGTTCAAGATCACCTGCTAATGTTTATTTCAAACAGCCCATGAACTCTTCTGCTTAAGGCATCCACCACCTTGTTTTCCTTACCCTTGATATGTCTTACCTCAAAGTCAAACTCTCTCAAGAAGGACAGCCACCTTGCTTGCCTTACATTAAGGTCTGGTTGACTAAACAAAAATTTCACACCATTGTTATCTGTCAATAACAGAAATTTTTTGCCCATTATATAGTCCTACCACATCTTTAAGGCATGTATTACGACTACCAACTCTAAGTCATGAGTGATGTAGTTTCCTTTGTTTTCCTTTAGTTTTCAGGACTCATAACAAATAATGTGTCCTTCTTGAGTTAAGACACCACCTAGTCCCTCTTTACTCACATCCACACTGACTGTAAAGTCCTTATCTGGGTCTTCTACCTTTAAAATGGGTGTGGTTGTTAGCAATTCCTTTAACTTATTAAAATTGTCCTGACATTTCTATGACCAGTTAAACTTGGTTCCCTTCTTTTGTAATGATGTGGTAGGGTACGCAATCTTGGAAAACCCCTCTATAAATCTGCGGTAATATCCGGTGATTCCCATGAATGACCGGATGTTTGCTACATCCTTAGGGATCGACCATTCCATGATGGCTCTTATTTTCTCAGGATCGACTGCAATACCTTCTTCAGATATTACATGTCCTAGGTATTGTATTGTCTTCTGATAAAAGTCACACTTATCGAATTTGGCATACAGTTTGTGTTTCCTTAAAGTTTGCAGAACTATCCCTAGGTGTTCTTTGTGTTCTTCTTCTATTTTAGAATATACTAGGATATCATCAATAAATACCAAAACAAACTTGTCCAATTACTGACTGAAAATATTGTTCATTAAACACATAAATGTGGTTGGCGCGTTAGTGAGTCCAAATGGTATAAAAAAAAAATTGTAATGTCCATATCTCATTCTGAATGTTTTTTTACTTATGTCCTCATCTTTTATTCTAACCTGGTGATAACCAGATCTTAAATCCAATTTAGAAAAAATATTTTCCCCACCCACTCGATCGAACAGATCATTGATCCTAGGTAAGGGGTACTTGTTTTTAACAGTCATTTTGTTTAATTATCTGTAATCGATGCATAATATCAGAGTTTCCTATTTCTTTTTAACAAAAAGGATTGGTGCTCCCCATGGTGAAACACTCGGTCTGATATATTCTTTGTCCAATAATTCCTGTAGTTGAATTTTCAATTCGGTTAATTCTGGTAAACTCATTTGGTAGGGTGCTTTAGATATAGGGGTTGAACCAGGTAGTAGGTCGATTGAAAAGTCTGTCTCCCTCCTTGGGGGTAATTTAGGTATCTCATCAACAAACACATCTCTGAAATCATGCAAGACGAAAAAATCCTCCAAGCTAGGTTTATTTTCTTTTTCCAACATATTTGTCACTTGGATGCCATAAATTTGGCAACCCTTTCTTATGCATTTCTTAAATTGCATTGTTGAAATCTGACTAACTGAGATTGGTTTTTGTATACCTTGAACTATCCTAATAGTGTCTTTTTCGTCTTTATATTTGAGTGATTTTTCATAACAATCTAAAACTTCTTTATGCCTTTCTAACCAATCCATTCCAATAATTATGTCATAAGACCCTAACGGTAGAATGTTCAGATTTGTCTTTGTGTTTTGACCACCTAAACTGAACTCACAATCAGAAATAAAATTGGAGACTTTTCTTTTTGTTCCTGTTGCTATTTGTACTAGCCAAGGTTTTGCATGTCTTGTTTTCTTAAGTTTGTTTGAATCCACTACACCAGGAGCAATATAACTCAGTGTATCTCCTAGATCAATTAAAACAGAAATACAAGTATTGTTAATTTTACCTTCAATTTCCACTACAGTGGATTGATGATCAATTTGTCGGCCATCCATGGCTGCATTGATCCGATGTAAGCTTCTGCCCACATCTCCCATTGTAAAGGCTTCATGTGGGTTGTGAACCATAGTCCTGGCTACTAAATTCAAACGTGGATAGTTCCTCCTTAAGTGAGGTTCTCCACATTCCCATCATTTTAACGGTTCGTGGGGACTGTCCCCAAACTTATTTGTTCCCAGATTAACTGGTTTACCACCTCCTTGGGTGTTCTGGTTGTTGGAGTGAAAATATTTCCTTGGAAAATTCTTTGTTGCGTTCTGAAAAGGGGTTGGTTGATATCCCTTCTATCGTTGATTCATTCGGTCTTGTTTCTTGTCTTTCCAAGCCTTGGGAAATTCTGACCGTTGTTTGTATTGGTCGTAACACATTCGGTCCTTCCTAAAAACTTCACTCAAGGACTTGGGATTATCGAATTTGATTATGTCCTTATAGGACTATGGTAAACAGCTTAGGAACCCTTGGATTTTTACCTTGTCATGAACCTTAGTCATTCCAGGAATTTGTTTATCAGGTCATCCATAACCATTTGACCGAGTCATAGCTCATAACACTCTTTAGTTTTTCTTTCATAGTGACTTTCAGATAAATACTATTTCTTAAAGTACTTCTTAAAATCCTACCATTCCATTTGTTTTTCCTTTAGGCCCTTGGCTAGTTTCAGGTCCTACCACCATATGCTAGCTTTTCCTTTCAGATTATAGATGGCCATTCTGACCTTCATATTGCTGGAATAGTTGTATATCTGGAAATACTTATTTATGTCTAATAACCATGCTTCAGCTTCCTCCCCTATTCTGGATTCCCCGTCAAAGGTAGACGGTTTGATTTTCTTAAACTCTCCCTCTAGATGCTCCACATGTTTCCTTTGTCTTCATGTTTTTGTTTTATCTTCCGCTGAAGGTGTACCTTCAGAAGATCCATCCTCTTTTTTTGTTTCAGGACCAGAATTCTTGGAGGCCCTTTTACTGGCCTCTTCTTCCTGATTATCGTCCTTTAGTCTCTTCTTTGTCACTATGCTTCGTAGCAGAACTTCATTTATTTCATGTTGTTCCTGTTGTGCTTTTTTCAGTTTATCATTGTCTACTTTGAAAACTTGCAACTCCACAATGAGATTTATCATGGTTTCCAGAACTTCGGTAGGTGAACTTTTGTCACTGTTTTGCCTCTGATCTTCAGGAGGCCTTTATTCAGGATTTTCCTCGAGTCTGATTTATGCTTCGTTATGGGCTGCCATGATTACAATAGAAATAAAGTGTTTTCTGTTTGTAACAGTAATGTTTTTGTTATTTTTACATACACAGAAAAATATGTGCTAAGTAAATATTTTGGCCCTACTTCAGGTCCAAGTGTTGTAACCTTTGCTCTAATACCATATGTAATGTACCCCAAATTTGCCAAAAAAAAAAAAATTATGAGGAACATTAACCTTCTTTATTTAAATAATTCATTATGGAAGACTTATAGTTGAGAGGAGTAGTTAATCATCATCACTGTTAACTTCTGTGAGTTCTGGCTATCAAAACAATGAACGATCGTTACTAAAGATTTTTACGCTAACTTATCTCCAACTGAACAGAACTTCTATACAAGAAATCTTTCATATTCTAAACATTCACCTCTTATAACCCTTCAATCCTACTACTAATTCTAATACTTATATATACATGTGTTTTATTAGACGTAGGACTCATAATCCTATATTCTTACCTAAGCATAGGATTTCATGCTTGCGCGCAAGGGAAAACCTCATTTGGTTCTTTGAAAATAAATCCTCTATACCATCGATTATATTCACATTGAAAAGAGTCGGGAGTGTATACCCATATCTAGGATATTATAGGCACAGCATAAGGTGTTAAACATTACTTCACATGGTCGAACAATTCGAACAACCCTTGTTTATTGGTTGTGTTTAGAACTTCCGATTTATTATTAACATAAGAGTTTTTGGAAAAGGCTTAACTATAACAAACAGTTTAGTCATTCCTTAACTGAACGATAACAGTTAGAGTTCGATGGTCCTGTGTATCATTTCTTGAAGGATTGTCCTTTACTTTACATTAATCTTAGTATGGAACGAAGGATTTCTATTAGTCGTGAGTTAAAGTCTCTGATCAACCCATTAATGGAGACCCTGCAAGAGTGAAACCCGAGGCTCCACTCGTCCAATACGATCATGCCATATCTGCCCCATCACATGGCCAGAGTCAATCTTCGTAATTCCACCATTTACTCAGCGTAGTAAGGGTTTACAGGACTAAAATGAATTTTCATTTTTGTGATGTTCTGGATTAGCTCTGCATTTTTCTCAATGAGGGAGGTCGGTGACCTGGAGGATTTTACCTGGTGGAAGCATGAACGCCTACCTGACTGCCTATTAAGTCCATATTACACCTATATTCTATTACTCGGATAGAACCTTTGGGGTTTTGTTATAGTGGAAGTAAAACACTCTGTGTTGTTAATCCTTTACGACATTTCAGTGAAGGTTCTTTCCCATTATCGTTATTCTTTTACTAACTCCCTGGAACATTCCCTTTCATGGGTAAGTATACCATTAGTGAAATATTGTGTCTTCCTTCATTGGTATGTCCCTCGTTTCCTTTGTAGAGGCCAAAACTGGTGAAGTTTCCCCACAGACGGTTCTTGGTTTTCTTTGATTCTGTCACACCACAATTTTCCTTCGTCATTTATTTACTTATGTAGCCGAATATTTAAATTGCTCGCGACATTCCCAAACTTCAACCCTGGGGATGACACATGGATACGAAGCCATATGAAGGGAACTCGTTACTGAGTGTTTTTGTTCATGCGTGAACGTTACAGTGTTCTGATAAGATCCAAATCTTCTTGTGGGGTTTCTCTGTCAGGGAAAAAGTCCCAACTCTCGTTATTTAACTTTGTTCTTTAATATGTTCATCCTTATCATGTTCGTTGTACAAAATAGTTGTATTTTGTTCTTTTTTATTCAGCTCAACTTTGTTTGAAGACTGTAAGTTGTTGACCCCTTGGCTTATGATGGAGACCGAGTATTCTCGATGAAGTCACAACCGCATTCCTATGGTTGGATAAGGGTTTTCTTGTGCAGGGTTTTGAATTCAGTTCGAATTCCTCTATTACCCTAAACATACCTGTAAAATATTATATAAGAATTATAGGTTTGCTCTGTAGCATTACTCGAGGACTTCTCAAAATTCGAAAAATTTACACTTATTCCTTGTTCGAAATCCGATGGTTATTTCATTATGTTCTCATTTAATATGGGTTAACGACCCTGAAAGTTTATTTTCCTGTAATGGTGGAATTCATAATTGTCGTGAAACTCTTCATGAATAAGACTCGCATGATTCAGTTGGTGATGCATGTTTTTAATCTGTGCAATATTGAGTGATTGATAAAAACTCCATTTTATTTTTCTACTATCATGATTAAAGACTTTGATTTTTTAGATCTAATGATGGGACCCCCCTGTTTGTTGTGAGGGTACCCATCAGGTTATACTATATCCACTTTTCCCCTTGGGACTGTGGATGACTTCCTTCAATGACGCAGTTGGAACCATCGGCCTTAAATCTCAAGTTAATTGCGGATATTTAAAATCCCTGTGTTAATTCCTTTGAAATCGTTTACCCTGATAGTTCTTTTATATTTCATCATTTTAAAATTTTCTCATCTTTTAATATGGAACTAATTGACTTTGCTTGATTTCTTTGTAGGGATAAAATCGTCCAAGTATCGGGATTTCCAAGCCCGTGCCTCGTGTAAAAGGTACTCGGGTTACGATCTTACCGCATTTTTAAAAGAAACAATAGACTCCAGGTTCTATCATAAGGGTTGGTTCTGCCCTAGAATTATCGTTATCGTGGAAAGTTCAGTCCAGAATCCTGTAGTGACTGATTATCAAGTAATTTCGATATTTTACTGTTGGAAAACTATAAACGCAGTACTTGCGTAGGGTTGACTACCCTTTTATTGTTCTGGTCTGATTTGGGATATGTAATAAGTTTTAAAGTTAGAGTCACGAGATTTTTTTCTTGTATGTCTGTAATAAAACAATGGATATTAACTATTTAATCTAGGCTTGTGGTTACGCAGATCTTCTCTTATTCTTATTTACAGGAGTGAAATGAAAATACTATTATGAAAAGATCAGTTTCTTGTTATGATTACTGTGGCATCTAACTGCTCATTCCCTTTATGTCATCGATATCTGGTTTAAATATGCAATATGATTTTTAAGTGGATCTGGAACCTTGCATATGTTCATTCTATCTTATGTCATAGCTTCATATTTCATATGTTCATTCTATCTTCCATTCCGTTTACAGAGTCTGTTATGTATAACTATTTGGTACAACTTATGTATTTAAACTATAGTACTATGTATAAAGCTAAGCTTTCAAATTTACTTCTAGAATCTTCTTACTCATGGAGCACAATGAAAACTGTAAGGGATATATTATGTTTTACTTTATTCCAACAGTATATATATCAATAGAACATTTCGTCGAGAATTAAAGAGGTGACCTACAAGGATATGTATGTACATATATATATATATATATATATATATATATATATNAGTGTTTGCACAGTCTAAAGTCACTTATAATAACTAAATATCTATATGTATATAATATATATATATATATATATATATATATATCTGAATCTCAAATTTACTTTCAAAATTCCTTTAGTGTTTGCACAGTCTAAAGTCACTTATAATAACTAAATATCTATATGTATATAATCGCATAACTGGTAGGGGTTTCTAGCAGAGTATTTGAAATGACATTATATTTAACACAGATGTACCTCCTAATATTTTTCCATAATTAAATTCCATTCCCAACCAAGATACATAGAGATTTTAGCTCAACGCCTACAGCTAAATTGTAAGGACTTATCCTGCAGTTCATCCCATTCCATCAAAATTTAATAAAAAAAACAATTCATCCAGATTTAAATAGATGCATTCTATCATCCAAATATTCGATAACATTTGACCAGAGAAGGAGTATATAGACATATCTGAACAATTGTCGAACAACAAATGGAACAGCCAAGTCCCTCCCAACCTTAGAACAGAACAGCCAATTTACTTGTCTCGTTCACCCCCTATCCTGACCATGAATCCATGAGGGTGAACTCTGAACTCCTCCTCAACAACAGTCCTTCAGTTTCAGCAACTTCTCCTTGCCTCACACTCAGAAAGTAGTGTTCATAAAAGTAAGAGATAATTCCTTTCCCCAGCATACTAGGCAACGTCCTGCCTCCTCCCATATGTTATATATGCCAAAAGAGTTTGTGCCTAGGTCTTTTCCCCTTGGGTAATTTTCGCAGCTTTCCAAATCCCTGCTTTTAGGGGCTTCCCATGGCCAAATTCTTGATTTTACACTTGTAACATTCATCCCTGAGTTAGTTCCAACATCTTCCCCACTCATGGAGTCATGGTCAACTGATTTTAACCTAGCTGTTCCATTTGTCCATCAAAAATAAATATAAAAATATTTGTTTCTTACAAGTGTCATAGTTAAAGAGTTAGTTGGGTAAAATCAAATCTTTTCCCAATAGTCATAATCATCATTTATAATTAACTAAATTTGGAATTTCCGTAAATGGCAATAATTTTCCAAATTTTGAATTTACCAAAAACGGAAATAAATTCCTAAGTATTTTTCAGACTTAAAAATAATTTATTTTCGGGGATGTTACATCGCCACCAGGTAATTACGGACTTTAGGTCATTAGCTCCTTATTGTTATCATGTAAACTAAAACTCCCCAGTGGTATAAGGTTTGATTGACTTATTTTCCCAATGGAGATCTACGGTGTAGATTTTTCCACCATTATATCCAATGGCTTAGGTTTATCGCGCTCACCATAGAGCGTATGCTTGACGAGGGTCCAAAAAATATCTCGCGTCCACTCCCACAATCACACATGGCTTACCCTGATGCACCATGTCACTGTAGCATACCAAGGCTCACCCAGCCTAAGGTTGACACTTGTCAAGAAATCGAAGTTATTGTAATCGTTGATCATTGATCATCAATAAGGATCATTGATTCATATCTAACACGCATTCACAACATGCACGAAGGATAATAGGGAAGGGCTCATTCGCACGGTGGTTTATATTAACCACTTTTGGACACATCGGGAGTTGAGGACATATGTGGATTCCCCAAAAATAGTTTTGGAAAACACCTCTTGACCATTTGCATAATGAAAGAGCAATATCGCTCTAGTGAAGTGGTAACCCACTATTATTTTCGCCCACAGTTATAGCATCGGTCGCGTGGAGAATTAACACCAAGGAATATGTGCTTAGTTGGAGATGATATGGTATAAGTCCTTGGTCATAATGATTTATCGCATGGAGAAGTAAAGGGTTTAAACCTGGATGAGATACAACTCTTGAATTTTAATAAAA
>ML777526.1:532451-550002 GCA_009831015.1 Picea engelmannii | reverse complement strand
GGGGGGGGGGGGGGGTCGTCGATCAAGGAAACATTAAGATTAAGCACCTATACTATAGATTTAACGACCATAAATTAAGGCGCCCGTCCAATAGTCTTGGCTCTTTGTGGGCCCACATTTAATTCCTCTACGACTTAGACAATGACAAGTGTCATCTCTATGACCCAGCGTCAACTCCCTCCTCAGATTTATGCAATAGGCCAACAGTGGAGATCTATTGATTTACCCATCCAACGGTTGTTGAGTTTTTCCGATTCAAATAGAAAGTTTCGATGGTTTAGTTTAAGCTTTTAGACATAGTAGTCCTGCAGCCTTGTATTGCATCACCTTACTAGCTCATGGGCTCAACTTCCTCGAGATCTTATGCCTCTAACAAAATCCTTGAATCCTATTGACCTTGATTTCTTTGAACCAGGGAAAAATCTTGGGTTTGACAGCCTCCATTGGCCTTCTATGTAGAGGTTTTACATTTAATTCATTATCGAATTGAAGGAGGATCACAATGCCTCGTTCCCTTCAAGCATTATCATTGAAATTATTACCTACAGGTCTGGTTCCTTCTCATAGGAACCCATTACAACTATCTCTATCACGATATGCATAGGATAGCGTAGATGTGCAACCTTTTATCTTTCTTACATATTCATGCCTTTAGATATGCAACTACTTCCATTATTTCAATGTGGAAGGTTATTATTTTCCAAAGTAAGTTACAGGGTTCTTATATCCAGATATGAAAAACATATGCAATACCATACAGTTACACAATCACCCAAACACAAAGGAATGCCAATAGAACAAGCACTCAATCTATCAACATACTTGCACACTTAATAGAATTTATAGACGACAAACATTCATTTTACTCTACACATAGAGCATACAAATATTTATCTGTTATGTGAAGAAGTTAACCAACCAACTAACAGTGGGTGTTCACCTTTCCACCCAACCATAGGCTTTTCTTGCTTAGTCACTTCAACAGTAGGCCACCCCCGTGCTAGGCCATGATACCACCAGCAGATTCTCTCATTGTTAACTCACCAAATCAATAAATAGATTAGGGAGTTTACTCTCCTCCACTTCTCCGTCAACAAAAAAAGTCTCCCCTTATTTCTATTGAACTAGGGTCTTCCATAGGGTTTATCATAGGCCTTCCCTGTTGGATTTCTCTCCATCCAACATCAAGCTTGCATCCCTCTTATGTTACATTCAAGAAATTATGGGGTCTCCTTTGTTCTAGCCTGACCACTCTTCTCTTAGGCACACTTACCAAGTATCCTTTACTCATATCTACACCCTGGAGCATCCCCCAATTCACACATGTGTTTTCCTTTGTTGCATGAGTTTCCTCTCTCACCAACATAGCCTTCTACTGAGACCATCTTTTCCACTGGTTCTGACTCTACACATCATGCCTTCACGAGGTTTGATAATTTCTCACAACATTATTTGTTTCTCAAGTCTTCTACATACTTCTAAACTTAGTACCCAAATTTCTCTCACTCAATATCCCTTTGCACACACACTCTTGCATGCACATGTGCCTTCTTCCTTCTCCCCACCAAAACTCTGACCCCGTCTCTATCTCCCTCTGTCTACACTCTTGCATTCCCTTGCATGTAGTTGTTGGAGAAGGTTATGGACCTGTACCCTCATTTTATTTTATAAGAAGGAGTTCGTGGGGGTCAACCGAGTCTGCATAAATGGTACTCCATGTGGTACCTTCAGCTGACAGTCTTCTACTATCCCATCCCACCTTCCATACTTTCTTTCATTGGGGTAGTTGGTTGTTAAACTACCAACCCCTTCTTATTAATTGTCTTGCTTCAACTGCAAGCTAGAGGAAATGTGGTTATTTCCTCCTCATTATTCATCAAGGTGGCTTCGGGTATTTTACGCATGGGTCCTCTTTCGTTGCCCCCTCACTGATCCCTCTAGAAGTATCATGGCTAGTACTTTTAAGGATTTACCCCATAGTCAGTTGTTGGCATTTTTTTTTAATTAAACAATTAATACATTTACATTGTTTGTATGCCATGGCATGGTAATAATCAATCATGATTAATTACAAGCTGGGGGAAATAGGGGTATTACATTAGGAACATGAATTCCCAATGAATAATTGATACCATAAACCATATTTTTGTCGTATATCCCAAAGTGTGGCTTAATATCACACCTAACTAATTTGAGGAAGGCAAAAGAGAAGCAATCAAAAGGGTTAGGATGGAGATCATAAACAATATGGACAAGGAATTAAGGGAGATACTTAGGAAGAAGAAATTACAAGTATACACAAGATGAAGAAGTGGGCCTCAAGCTCCTCCCAGTGACCCTAAGCTCCCTCAACCAGGACCTCCTCCAACACCAACAAGCAATCCTTCTCCTAGTCCTATTTTTCCAAAGACTAATGACATAGATTTGAATATTGACATAAACATTGTCTTGGAAAAGATCAATGTACCTGTACCACTAATAGAGATTATTAAGATTCCTTTGATGAAAAGCAAAGTTCATAAGTTCTTTAGGGTACAAGGTGAACCTGTGGATCCTCCTATAATGTCGCAAGCTAGTCATTTTAGACCACAATATGACGAGCACCCACCTTTCTTCATCTAATTGCAAATGAACAATAAAATCTTGAACAACTATATGCTTGACTCGGGAGCGATTGAAAATATCATGTTCTTGAATATAATGAGGCAATTGGGTTTGGAAACATCAATGCCTTACATAAATGTTTGTGGGATTTAATCTAGGGTCATTCCCATGCATGGTGTAATAGAGAACATGAAGGTTTTCCTTGATTGATATCCTGAGATAGTTTTCCTAATGGACATTGCAGTCATAGATGTCCTAGATTTTATGGGAATTCTCTTGTCTAGAAAGTGTGTTGCAACATTGGGTAACACTTTACATATGGATATAACCTATGCTACTATAATTATGGATGATGAAACAAGTTCCCTCATGACCAACTTTCCAATGGAAAAGAATCATGTGGAAGAAATTGAACTTGACCCAGAAACAGGGGAGATCCCCGAATTCATCAAGGAATCTCTTCTAGATTTTTTCCCAGATGATTTTCCCTTTTCCCAAGAATAAGACTTTGATGATATAGAATGGCCTAAAATTGAAGATTACCAACAATAACTAGACAAGTACAAAGACAAAGAAATTGGCTCTGTCAAAATATTAAAGAAGGATGATAAGGAGTTATTGGTTAGACCAAGGCAAGATGATGTTCTTACTACAAAATCCCATCCCCCTCCCTCAAAACAATATACTAGGATAATACAAGAAGCAGTCCATTTTAAAGGAGGGTATTACAAACAAGGAGATTTGGTCTTAGAGTGGGATACAAGGAAGGGCCAATCTGATACATGAAAGGACTTTGAGAAGCTTTGGTTATGTCCCTAAAAGACTCAAAGAAGTACGTCAATGAATCCTACTACATATCCACATTGCAGAGGATGAGGTGTCCACTACTAGTTAGTGGGTTCCTTCTCAAGCCCCATCATTGGGAAGAGACTTGACTTCTTGAACTAACATATATTAGGATAGGTAGGTTAGGCATTTGCATCTTGCATTGCATGTGTATATATGTAGAATCGTGCATATCATGCTAGTATAGTTGCATCTTCTAGCATATGCATGTTGAATTATTGTTTGCATATAATGAATACATGTTAGGAAATTGCATTTCATCATTGAATATTTTTCTTTACCATTTTGAAGCTAAGGAAAAAAAAAAATCAACATGATTTTGGATTATCGTTGACAGTCGATGGATCACATCCACTAGTGAATACTTATAAAGTTCTTTGTTGGTTGAAGTGGGCGCATGATTGTAGGTATTGGACAACCAAAGATGTTGAGGTTCTCATGTGCTCTATGGTGAGCACATGTCCCATTTTGGAGCCAAATGTTACCCCCCTCCCATGCCTAGGGGTAACTGGAGGAGATCATATCTCAAGGCAGAGTTCATGGTGGTCAACCGGTCTACATAAATGGTACTCCCTATGGTAGCTTTTGTTGATATTATTCTATTGTCCCATCCCACCTTCCATACTTTATTTTATTGTGGTGGTTGGTTGTTCAACTACCAACCCTTTCTTATTAACTGCCTTGATTCAACTACAAGCTAGAGGAAATGTGGTTGTTTCCTCCTCATTATTCATTAAGGTGGCTTGGGGTCTTCAATGCATGAGTCCATTTTTGTTACACCCTCATTGATCCCTCTAGTGGCATCATGGCCAATACTTTTAAGGATTTACCCCACAGTCAGTTGTTGGAATTTTTTTTGTAATTAAACAATTAATGCATTTACATTGTTTGTATGTCATGGAATGGAATTCATAAATCATGATTAATTACAAGTTGGGGGAAACATGGGTATTACAATCCCCTCACCCTTAAAGGAACAACGTCCTCGATGTTCTTTTCCTCTAGCAACACTTGCCATGTTTTCATCTTTCAACTGCTTCAGCAATGTCATTCCTCTTCTTGGTCTAGTATGTTCTCGAACTCTTGGCATTTAGAACATGCCTACAACAATTTTGAACAAGCATATTAATCATCATTTCATGCATAAACATTTTATTGTTGTTTATAATTTCAGGAAGAAATTTTCATATCATCACAATACTTATCTATGCAGTTCATGGATTTGCATCCATATGGTTGTCATAGCTACTGAGCTCATTGCTTTTTGTTGACATACCCATTGTGTGCATGATCCCAATAAATAAGTAATGAGATTCCAGAGACTCCACCGATTCTTACACATGAGCTATCAAATCCTCCCCTTCCTTGTAGTCACTCACCTTCCAGGCTCAGGCTCATCAATCCTTCTTCTCTACTAGACAGTCCTTTGGGTGATCCATCTTGTTTGCTAATGATTTCTCGCACAAGAAGAGTTTCAGAGACTTCACTAAGTCTTGCAGTTGAGGCGTCCCCCAAGATTTCTTTTTCGAGGCATATATCTCGCTTGCTTTGCCGAAAGTGTCCCTTCGGTCTATGTTACCACAACACAACATTCTTTATGGAAATCATAGCTTATCATAGGGTTCTCATGTCACAACAGTAGCTCTTTTCCATGCTTTACAGCTTGACAATCATCATATGTCCTCCCAAGACAAATCTTTCATCTCACTTGTATTACATGCATACAATAATTGTGAGATACTATTAATGTCAATTCAGTTTTTCAAAATCTGTTACCCACAGATTTTTCAATTTCACATTTCCATTTGTAGAGATGTTTCATATAAGAACCAGATTCCACAACCTGAGATTTATTTCCCTGGGCAGTTTGGCTCTTTTACAATCACCAGGAATTGGTCTTCCTTATGGGATTACAACACTGCCATATCCAAGACCCTTATTCCTGTGATTCATTCTTCATACAACCAAACAAATTGTTAGTTCTCATGCACTTTATATTTTTATTGTACCTTTACAATGGCATCACAAACAATTTCACGATTTTTGCATACTAACAATTGCATCACATTTCCCCAAATGAGGTGTTCGTAGAGTACATGTGTCCAAGTGGAGGGTACGGTGTCTGCCAACGCAGTACCAGCCACGTGATTGGTGCATGCACCTCCCCTCCTCCCACACCATGAAGTTATGCAGGCCTCACTCCAACCAAAGCGCCATTAAATCTTCGAGTGTGCTCCTCTTTGTCTCCTCATTCAATCAATGGAGCCTCCTTTATGGTGGTCACCTATGTGTGTGTGCGTCTTCCCTCTCTGGCATTATTCATAACATGGCACTCCTAGGATGGTCCATTAGTTCTTCCTCTTCCAAGAAGAGCCACCAATCGGTCTCCACTCCTCCCTAGTTCTTACATGTTACGTTAGCCAATTCTCAGTGCCCTCTTACCTTATTCTTGCTTCGGCCATGCCTCGACTGTGAGGCAAATCCAAGTGGGGCTCGGCTTGATACCAAAATAGGGAATGCATGGCCATTCAGCCTCAGCATGCCCCCGCACCTTTGCACAACTTGTTATCACTCCAAAAGTCACCCTAGACTATAATCAGGTGAGCTTGGTAACATCAAAAGATTTGTAAATGTAAATGAGTTTTTTAGAAGATCAAATGGACAAGAATCAAGATGATAATGTTCTAACTCATAAATTTGAGCTAGCATGCACAAGAAAATGAGGTCTTGATTAGCTTTAGTTAGTTGTTTGAGGATAAATATGAGTAGAGGGAAGACTTGGTGAGAAGAATGAACAAGTCTGCTATAAGCATCAAGCCTATAACATCTAGGTGAAGAAAAAGGTCAGTCACAAGATCCTCTTGAAGCTAAAC
Source organism: Picea engelmannii (assembly GCA_009831015.1). Taxonomy (NCBI): domain Eukaryota; kingdom Viridiplantae; phylum Streptophyta; class Pinopsida; order Pinales; family Pinaceae; genus Picea; species Picea engelmannii. The sequence continues at coordinate 543,679 of ML777526.1, read as the reverse complement.
TTTAAAACCCTAAAAACATTTACAGTAGCATCATAATCAAACATCTATTATAATACAGCTATAACATCTCACAAGGATCCTCCATTAATGAGCATTCAGAGTAAGAAGAAATAAGAAAATGAAGAGAAGCTAACTTCCATTAATAAAAAATTCTCAGTTCCAGTACAAAACCAGAGAACAGTTTACTCAGTCAAAGAAAATTACAATCTGGGAACCTCAGCTCAACCATTCGAACCCCCTTCCCTCATTTGGAACATGGATTTATAATAAAAAGGAAAGGCAGCAGCAAGAGGTGTGAGTTGTCCCTTCCTCACATTAGATTCTCCAACAACAATTCTCAATTGAACACATGTGCTAGCAGTTATAAACAAACTTCTATAAAAAGGAAATGGGTTGGTAATCGATCCCACAATATTTAAATGACACTTCCTCCCTTGATCTTCATTGATACACCTCCTCTTGCATGCCAAGTGTCCTGTAGAGATTGTAAGTTGTTATCATGTTGCTAACTACTATCTCATCCATTCTCCACATCATCAGCCACCTAAAAGAGTAATGAATTCGAACTCCTTGATTCCAAGTGCCAATAGGTAGCGCCATTCTGGTGTATCTCTACGCAAATTTCGTCTCTGCCAGAAATTAGGTAGCGCCTCCGAGAAATTAGGTAGAGCATTGTGGAATACATAGCACCCAGGAGAGTAGGTAGTGCCTACGAGATTTATAGTTCCTAGGAGAAAATGCAGTTCCCAGGAGATTTACAGCACCCAGGAGAAAACGCAGCGCTCGGGAGATTTACAGCGCACAGGAGAAAATGCAGTGCCCTGCACTCTGCACATCCATGCATGAAAATGGTGGAATGGGCGAGAATTTTGGGAACATTATTGTATACATCATGGCTACATTTAGTTCTTCAACACCTGTAGAATCTTTAAAAAATATTGCATCGATATCTCATCATAGCACCTATGCATGCATCCTCCAAATCAGGCATTTGCAATTTCACTAAGCATCGAACAGCTGGAATGTTGGCTTAATTTATGGCTTGTCCCGTAGCTTGAGATTGTGGTTTGACTCGTTGCTTGGTATTAGGATAGATATGACTTGTAATATAATACATGGTGTGATCTAGGTTTAAGCCACTTTAAAACACACACCACCTCTTCTATCAAAGTCAATAAACTCATTTATTGAAAAGCCAACTAAAATAAAACCATAGGGAACAAAATAAAGATTTAGGAAAAACTACTAAAAGTTGGTTTTCGGTTATGCAGGTTAAAAATACAAATACCATAGGCTTTTGGAGAATAATATTTATGAATTAAGACTCTTCCTAACTCAATGAGGAAATTGGAATTTATGAACTAGGGCAAATGAACAAAAATATTTCAAAAGTTTAGCACAAGGATGGTAAAGACACTCAAAATTTCCATAAAAAATTGAGTGCTAACATTTGGATCTGACTAGGATGGAGACCTCCCTGAGAGGCTCCAAGAACCTAGTAGTTTCAGTTGCCTTATTTTTTGGGCTATGGAGTCATCTGGCTTGTGAAACCAATCTCTGAAAACTCTCAAGACCTGTGCAACTGATCTCTGTATACCTTCAAAACTAACCTTTATTCACACCTGCTGACTGATATTTCTACTACAAACCAGAAGAAAATAAATACTCGGGCAGCGATCTTATTTCCTACTCTACTCTACTCTAACCAGCTCTGCAATTGGTTAGGTAAATGTTGCCTTCCATAACAACCATTCAAGCAATTTTAAAATTGAATAAACCTCGTCTCTGTCACTGATCAACAACTGATGTTTGAAATGTAACAACAGTGATAAAAATTCATTCAATAAACCATACTCACCCGGACATACTAATAAAAAGATCAATTATGCATGCTCCAAAGCATTTGAAAAGTATAACTCTATGTACTCATTGACAGGGTCATGAAATTGAAAGAAATGCCTGATTAATTTATGAAAGGTTACCTTCATTGTTTCAAAGTTGTTGATAGTTTGTTTGTTGTCTTCTACATGAACACTTGTTTAAATGACAAACACAGGAATCTGTGGGTCGAATAGTTGTTGTGTAACTTCAGAACCACCTGTTGGTTGATTGCTGATCATTTCTGCATATACCGTGGGGATAGTCTATTGCTCATACATATGGTTTTAATTAAGACAAGATTGTTCATTTGTTGGTGATGGATAAGAGATTAGATTTATATAAAAATCACTTTCAACACCTCCATAGTATTTCCAAGGATCAGGAGCATAATCATCATATACAGGAATAGTGCTAAGAGGTTCCAAACAAACCATATAAAAATCATGTCCATCACCATCACTGGTATTTCCATCAAAAATAGGTTGTCCATAACAAACCTTTGACTCTTGACATTCAGAATGTCTTGTTTCTTGATTCTTTCTAACAACAAAGTATTCATTACCAAAGTGTTTGTCAACAACAAGTTGCTCTTGGTCAATGTTTGAGACAATGACTTCCTCAGAGGCAAGGCTGTCAAATATACCTGCTTCGAGGACCAAATCATCCACTATGTTTTCTTCATAGGGATAGCAAATAAAATCTGCCTCATGTTCAGATTTGACATGACACTGACTTTGAATCCTACCACAAGCACGGAGGTTCTCCTCCACTTCCTCAGCATCCATGAATAATTGTGATAAATATGTCGATTTTCTTTCCCTAATATACAAAACAAGGTCATAATATTGATACATTATGTAATACACCATGGCAGCAGTCTCAGAAGGTTTAATTTCCAGGGGCAGGTTGCAATACAAGTTGTGAAACCTTTGATTAAAAGCAAATAGAACTTCATTTTTTCCTCTTCTCAGAGTATTGAATTCATTTAGGTACTGATCAAATGACTTTCTCTCTCCCCAGTATTTTAAAAAGGTATCATATAGTTCATCCCACAAACCAATGGAAGCAACTTCCATATTCTTGAACCACAAGGCAACATCTCCAATCAAAGATTTAGAGAAAAGCCTCATAATAATATCTTCATGCAAGATTTCTAGATTATCGATGAAGTCTTGAAAGGTTGATAGATGCTCTTCTCTTGTAGTGTTATATTTTCTAGAAAAAGTTGGTAGGTAGTCTACAAATCTGGGAGGGTAAGGATGAAGAAAGGATGGTAGCTTTAGAGGTCCAAACATCTTTCCCCTAACCTTAAACTGGAAGTTAGTGGGATGTTTAACACTAGAAGTTTGTTGGTAAAGGTTAGAGGACTTGGCAACCTGAACTGAATCAGATTTATTATTTGAAAAAGGACAATAATCATTTGGTGCATGTTGAATTTCAACATGTTGGTTATTAACAGCAGAGGGAATGGTAGAAGGTAATAAATCAACTTTGAAATCTGGAGAGGGGAGAGAATCGTAAGGTTCATATTGATTAAAAAATTGTTTATGAACCTCATCTTCTTCAGGTGTTCAAAGTGGATGGATATCCTTAACATCAATGACATGGGAAGGGAGTAAATCTACTTGTTTGAAAAAGGAATATGCAAGAGAAGAATGGTGGTATTTAGAGTATACAAAGAAGATTATAATTCTCCTAATGTGTGCAGGGAAATTCAAGAAAGAATGAAGGATAAAGAGTACAAGTTCCAGAAAGAAATTCAGAACTTGATACCTGAACTTGCCTCTGCCTTCCATTTCTGTCCAATCTTGTTCCCACAGTGGAGTCTTCCAACAGGTTCATCTTCATGGAGTCGCCAGGTAGATGATTACAGTCAATTTTCTATATCCCTCTCTTGTCTACCATCAAGAGTTGGATCTATGTCATTCTTCCCAGGGAACTCTTCAATCTGCTCAAATACATCCCCGACAGCGGCGCCATTTATGTTATCATTCCAAAAGTCACCCTAGACTGTAATCAGGTGAGCTTGGTAACATCAAAAGATTTGTAAATGTAAATGAGTTTTTTAGAAGGTCAAATGGACAAGAATCAAGATGATAATGTTCTAACTCAAAAATCTGGGCTAGCATGCATAATAAAATGAGGTCTTGATTAGCTTCAGTGAGTTGTTTGAGGATAAATATGTGTAGAGGGAAGACTTGGTGAGAAGAATGAACAAGTCTGCTATAAGCATCAGGGCTTCTAGCATCTAGGTGAAGAAAAAGATCAGTAACAAGATCCTCTTGAAACTAAACTTTAAAACCCTGAAAACATTTACAATAGCATCATAATCAAACATCCATTATAATACAGCTATAACATCTCACAAGGATCCTCCATTAATGAGCATTCAAAGTAAGAATAAATAAGAAAATGAAGAGAAGTTGACTTCCATTAATCAAAAATTCTCAGGTCTAGTACAAAACCAGAGAACAGTTTACTCAGTCAAAGAAAATTACAATCTGGGAGCCTCAGCTCAACCATTCGAACCACCTTCCCTCATTTGGAACATGGATTTATAATAAAAAGGAAAGGCAACAGCAAGAGGTGTGAGTTGTCCCTTCCTCACATTGGATTCTCCAACAACAGTTCTCAATTGAACACCTGTGCTAGCATTTATAAACAAACTGCTATAAAAAGGAAATGTGCTAGTAACCGATCCCACAATATTTAAATGACACTTCCTCCCTTGATCCTCCTTGATTCAAGGTGCCAATAGGTAGCGCCATTATGGTGTATCTCTACCCAAATTTTGTCTCTACCGGAAATTAGGTAGCGCACTGTGGAATACAAAGCACCCAGGAGAGTAGTTAGTGCCCAGGAGATTTACAGCGCCCAGGATAAAATGTAGCACCCAGGAGAAAACGCAGCACCCAGGAGATTTGGCAGCACACAGGAGAAAACGCAGCGCCCTGCACTCTACACATCCATGCATGAAAATGGTGGAATGGGCGAGAATTTTGGGAACATCATTGTATACATCATGGCTACATTTAGTTATTCAACACCTATAGAATATTTAAACAATATTGCATTGATATCTCATCATGGCACCTGTGCATGCATCCTGCAAATCAAGCAATTGCAATTTCACCGAGCACCGAACAGCTGGAATGTTGGCTTAATTTATGGCTTGGCCCGTAGCTTGAGATTGTGGTTTGACTCATCGATTGGTCTTATGATATATTTGACTTGTAAGATAATTCATAGTGTGATCTAGGTTTAAGCCACTTTAAAACACACACCACCTATTCTATCAAAGTCAATAAACTCATTTATTGGAAATCCAACTAAAATAAAACCATAGGGAACAAAATAAAGATTTAGGAAAAACTACTAAAAGTTGGTTTTCGGTTATGCGGGTTAAAAATACAAAGACCATAGGTGTTTGGAGAAAAATATTTATGAATTAAGACTCTTCCTAACTCAATGAGGAAATTGGAATTTATGAACTAGGGAAAATGAGCAAAAATATTTCAAAAGTTTAGCACAAGGATGGTAAAGACACTTAAAATTTCCATAAAAAATTGAGTGCTAACACAACTCTCTACTTTCTTTGCCCTCCTCCTCTAGGCAGTCCTCTCAGATCCAAAGTGGTCTCCCGCCTTTGTGCTCACCATGGCCTTGCCGAGTCGAGTGCTTCGACCTCCTGGGGAATTCACTGAGATTCACCCCCGGCCCATTGTTGGACCTGGCCTCTTCCTTGCAACCTACCTTGGTCATCCCACCAAATTCACCTAAGAATTCAGCTCCTACGCCACCACCAATGCACTCACCATCGGTCCAGTCTCCTCAGGAAGACACCTCTATCCACCGGACCATCCACACTCATGTTTGGACTATGCCACTTGCGCAAAGTTTTAATATAGCCTTGCATTTCTATAAGACCTGGTGTTCGAGGTCTGCAAGGAGGTGGTTGACTTATGGTTCTGTTTGGAAATTTTGGACAAGAAGGGGATGAAAATTCTGCAATTGTTATCCTCTCTACAAGGCACTCAACACTCCACAAAACAGGCACCCAGTGCACCATCAGAATCATCGGTGGTCTTGGTTCTGGCTCTCCAAATGTCAGCAGTGGACAATGCGACAATGGTTTTGGCTTCGGCTCTCCAGACTCCTACAATGGACAACATGTCACGCAACACGTTGGCTACATGAGCTATGACATCTGCACATGTGTCAAAATGCATGGCATGTTTTTAGTTTTTTTTATGTTTGGATAACTGTACTTTTGGAAAATTCCCTTTTTGTTTGTCATAAGTCAGTCCTAGATGTTCTAGAATGTCGGATGAATCGGTTTCCCCAAGGGGAGATTTGGTTCCATATGTTTAAAATCAATGTTTGAATTTGGGGTCGGTCTTGATTTAGGAGGCACTAGCTGAATTTGTTTCCCTCCGGGGCAATTCAATAATTACAGTCCTCGGACAATCATGGCGCTACTGTGATTTTTGTTTCTGAAAGGTTTATTATATATACTTACTTACAAAAAAAGAACAATTGCATCACATTCTTCTATTCAATGTTATAAATTACAAATGAAATACCATTCCTTACACATGAATTACTTCATCATACTAAAACTTTCAAAATTCCATCAATTCATCATATGAATGTAACCAATGTGTCAATTTCCATGGCCATATTCACACCCAATTCTTACACAATCCTTTTCAATTCTCATGTCATGTGGGCTTGGAAATATTTATACCTATTCTAGCTATCAGCACCTTATCTGATATTACCTTATTAATGGTGCTTCATGGGGACTCCTAGAGTCCCTCCATCAATCTTTTCTATCAGCGGTCTTCTTGCAATCTTCCTCTACTTGAGGTTGGTCATCGGTGGCAGCTGTCTTTTCCCAACAATTCAATCATTTCTTACAAAAAACATGCATCATCGCATTCACAATTATATCAGTTGTCATGTAAACTTCAAATGTGAGTATCATAGTATTTAAAAAAAATTCAATTATTCTTTAGCATATTTGCATGCACTCATCATATTATCATTAATTTTTTCATAAGTGAAAACACAATCAATTTTCAGTTGTTTCTATAGTCATACAACTATCAACATTATCATGCTAGAAGCATTAACACATAACAACATTTCAATCTTCTCATCCCAGAGAAACACAATAAACATAAAGAGAGGAGTTAAGGGTTTTTCCCTCCTTCCAACTCATGTGCACAATCAAAGAACATTCAACCTAGTTGAATTAATTTCAAGGCCTGACTGCCTTGACAGAATATATCTTAACCAAGATCATTCATTTAAACACATTTAATATTGTATCTTTCATTTACCAGTTGTACTTATTTTTATAGTTTCTCTTTTAAAGCATACAACTCTGTCACATAATTCAAAATTTGAAAGTGAGAAAAGTGTCCTCCTTTTCTCCTTCTTTGCTTATGCAATTTATCCCTCCTGAGATCTTCCTACTCTCTTCCTTGAGCAGTCTTAGTCAAGTTCATCTTGACATTTTTTGGATACAAAAACATATTTCATCATTAATATTAACTCATAATTCAATTATGAGTCAATACATTCTTCACATACACCAAACAAAGTCAGGATTATTAAGGTCATGTCATGTGCAATTATGCCATTCATAGATTATGTTTTAAAATGTAATACAGGCTTCTTATACAAATAGATTTGTAGCCCACTACCTAATTCTCAGCAGTCATCGATCTTATGGATTTGTTCACTTGAAAGAATCTTTGCACAGTTCCTCCACGGGGAACTTCCTCAGTATGAAACCCTCTTGTTGCATATCCAATACCATCTGAAATTATCTCAATCTAGAGTCAGCTTCAACTTTATTATTTCAAAGATTCACCCAATATTCCATAAGGAGTATAAGAATGCATTATTATTATGCATTTCAGATTTACATTCAAATAGGAATCTTTATATTATCAACTTGTTTTCAAGTTGTGCTTTTGTTACACATCAAAATTCCTCACTTCGATAATGTCACATTCTCATTGTCGTAAGTTTCATAAGTGTCGCACTTTTGTCACAAGTGTCGCATTCTCTTCATGTAAGTGTCGCATCACAAACGACACCATTAGAAAACTTGATACAACCCCTAAAACATGTTACAAGAAGAAGCCCCATCATTTGACAGTCGAAACAAAGTGTTTTTCTATAAGAATTAGTCATCTTGGCAACTTTTGAAGATCAGTTCTTCGTTGCTCATATATAGGGAGCATTAGTGCTCTTTGTCTATATAGCAGGGAGTGTTGTAGCAATTTGTTGCCCATTGTGAGGGAGCGTCGAATTGGTTGAGAAAATATTGGGAAGAAATCCCCTTTTCTCTAAAGAGAGTTATAGATGGATCGAGTTGGTTTGGCTCGAATCTAACCCTTAGGCTGCATCTAAGGGAGATATCACAATTGATGGAGTCATATACTCAACTAATCCCAAATATAACAAAGGTGGTTGAGCCTATCAAACCGTATAAATGGAGGCATTCTCATGGTGAACAAAGAGGAAAAATTATCAGCAAAGCATTGTTATTCTGATCGTGGATCTTTCGAGCAAGGGTTGGACAAGGAGGACTTGGGGAGGCTGTTGCAACATCATCTAAAGATTGTAAGTGTCTATTTAAAGTTATCATCAATATACTTGGCCTATTTCCTTATAGTATGTGTTTACATGTACTTTTGTATGTTTGTTTTATAGATAGATCGTTTTTGTCTAATCCATTAGAGTAGAAAATAGTCATTTGTCTCTTGTCATCCATTGCAGGTACTATTCGAAACTCGTGGATTGGAGACAAACTTTGAAAGTGAGGTACATAATACTATCCCTCCTTCTCTATTTTTCGATGGGCATAATTAATCTATAGGAATGGTAGTGCCCAAAGGTAGTTTTTTGTCTTGGTAGAGGGGTTTTTACTCCAAGGGAAGATTCACATGTCCATAAGAGAATTATTCCATAACAGAAATTAGTGACTCCACTGGGGAATTGAATTTTCAGTTTTTTGTTCTTTCCTTGGTTTTTCCGTGGCTCTTGCATATCGTTAGATCCCATTTTTTTATTTAATCTATTGTTACATCTTTTCATCTTTTATAAGTTGTCTTACAGAGTCTTCCCTGAGTTTTTTAGTTTTCTGGATTTTTCTAAAACTTTTCTCAGAAGTAGCACCCTCTCTAGTTTAGGTCATAGCATTGATATCTATATCAGAGCTCCCCTAGAGTGTGTTAGGGAGCGATGTAGTGCTCTAGTGTTGTGATTACTAGAGGGTCGATTTTTCTTGCTTTGAAAAAATTTTGGTTGTTTTCTTGCTGGGCATAGTTCTTGGGTCTTTCTCTCTGGCTCAGATCCTATTGTATCAGATCTTGTTTTACATTTGACATAAAACTTGTTGCTTTTCATTCTTTTGGTATTAATTGGGTTTGTGTTGTCTTTCCCTATTGCAAAATCAAGCATTTTCTCTCAAAATTGGTTTCTTTTTGCTACTCTTTTCAATTATCTTAATTATGGGAGGTTGTCATAAGGAAAGTCATTGATCTCAATATTGTTTACTCTATCTTTGATCCCTTACTCAATTCTGGGAGACTATTAAGTGTGATTTTTTTTTTCTTTTTGGTGTTTTTCTTTGAGTGAATAGTTTGTTCTTCTTTTGGTTTCTTATTGACTGTTGAGAGCGTATGTGTTTGTGTACTTTTGCTTCTTCTTTTAAAATCACAATAGTGAAGTCATTTTTCATTATTAGTGAAAGAAAGAAGCATTAGACAAACTATTCAATTTACATTTGCAATCAAACAAAGGAATACTTGTATGCATTGGTTTTGAATATTGGAAAGGATTTCTTTATAATTTGGCAATTGTTTCAATTCTTGTTGAAGATGAAATCGTATAAAATTTTGCATTCTTGAGTGTTTGTTGGTGAAAGAAAAGAAACTCTTCTCCTTCCTATAGCTAGAAGTTCATCGAAAAGAAATTTTGCATCTCATTATTTTCATCTTTTTTTGGAGTCGAGTATCAAACATCATCAGTTTCACTATCATTCACCTTTGTATAACGAACAACCATGAAAATGAATGCTAATTAAAATCAAACTAGAAACTTTTATTTTAAGATATTTACACCAACAATAGACTAGGACTAGAGCTTTGGTATTAATAGGCTGTGAGAATAACTCTCCAAAGAATTCAATACAAACTCATAATCTTGTGATAGGGAGAGTAAATCCAATTTTCGTATAAGCATATCTAGGATCCCCCTCTCACACAGGCGTTAAACATTAGGTCACATTTGGGAGAGAAACATAGATTATCCCTTTGAGGCTTAATCATTTGTAGTAGTATGATCGTATATTGGGGGTTCTTCTTAAGGATTGTCTTCATTTGGTCTCGAAGATTCGTGAATTCTGAATCTGTTAAGGTTCCTCTGGAATTTACCGATCCACTTGTCCTCAGTTCTCTTGAAGAATTTCGGACCTGATATCCTTCCCATACGTTCAGACTCAACTATTGATTGTACCCTCCCAGAGATTGAATGAAAGTTGGTATCCTTAGTAGTCACAATCTTTAGGGTCCTTACACAAGGTGACGGTGAAGGGAATCCTTTGTTGTACCTGGAACAGGCATTGGTCAAACTCACTCGGGCTCCTTGGAGGGTAACGCACGGGTAAAACCATGAGGAAGCTTGCATCAAGGTGTAATTCTGTTAAGCAAGCCGCCAACATAACTGATCCACCCACTCATATCATAGCCCCTTCTCAATTTGATCATGCCATGTCAAATTTCATCACCAACTAGTATGTTCATTGAGAGAAGGCATTATTTGCTTGTCGGTTATCTAGATTTTTAGCAAGTGTTGTTTGTTTACTTTAGTTGTCCTTAAAAATTGGTATGGTGGACGATAAAGGTCTTCATAGATCATGTAGGATGAAATGGTTTCCTCTAGAAGGATACGAACCCTTACCTCCTAACTCACCTAAATACACTTACCGTGAAGAGATAGAAAATCATTCAAATGTTGCGAGTATTGCTACTCCTTTGCTATAAAATCCTGAGAGAGCCTTAGTTACAGTTGAGGAAGGTTCCACCGATCCTGTTAACCCAAATTTGCTCGTTCCTCTCGATCCACTACTGGTTCGAATCGACTCCTCAGGTAACATTGTAGTAGAATATTATCCTCGCCTACCATCAAGGCCATATAATCAGTTAGATATGGAACCAATACAACCAAATTTTTGTTGAAATAATGTAACTGCGAAGAGCATTCTTATTATTTTGTTATTGGATTAAATCCCCATTGTGGATTAATCATGTCATTATTATTATTTTTAT
>ML777526.1:503348-526466 GCA_009831015.1 Picea engelmannii | reverse complement strand
TCTATTGTGGATGTGTATTTCTCAGTGATATTGTGCTTATTATGCTCTTATCTTTATGAAATGCAAAGAACTATAATATCAGCATAAAACATTAACAATTTTAACGATGAATACACTACCCATGTATGTTATGATGAAATGGTAGATCCACATCAAACTCTTGTTCTTTCTATATGGATAACTCCATCGGGATGAGACCTTTATAAAAAAAAAAATTTAGTCAACCACCCTTCGACTCTCCACATGCATATACCATCATCGGTGCAGAGGCAGGACCATCAGGTCAGCCTATCATTTGTCATGTCAAACCAACAGTCAATATTTTTACCACTTCAGGCCAAGTTCAAAGTGAAGTAGGAGTCGTGTCACCTAGTTAGTTGAAAAGTACTTTGACAGTTACACCTCATATCCCTCTTCAAGCTATGACTTTGTATACTCCACAGAATCTTATTGGAACATCTTCACATCCCAGAATGCAAGACCCTGCCACACACCTGAACCCAATTATGGGTCAAATCCCTACTGGGGGGCAACCCATGCAAAATCCAACTGGGGGGAAACCCCCTCTTACCAGTCATACTCCATTTGTTACCCAACCAATGGCAGGGGGACCATATCAACCTTCATTCACTGGAAACACCCCCACAATATTGGGGACCATCTCAACCTTCATTCACTGGAAACACCCCCACGATATTGGGGACCACCCCAAGGAGGTTAGTTCCATAAACCACATCAGGGAGGGCCATCAAACCCTAACCCGCAAGAAGGAATCCCAAATCCCAATCCTTCTGGACTACATTCTGGACAACCTTTCCCAGGAGTCCAAAATCCCACTTGGGGTCCACAAGGTCAGTCATATTTTCCTCCCCAAGGGTCAAATCCTTATCCTCCTCAGGGTCAAACTAACTACCCTCCTCAAGGGAAACCTGGTTATCCACCTCAAGCTAATCAAATGAACTATCCTCCCTCAAGTTACACTAGTTATCCTCTCCAGGGGAAAATGGGTTTCCCCTCTCCTTTTATGCACATTCCTCAACAAGTAAATCATGATTTTGTTGGTCAACAACAACAACATATGGGAGGTCATGTTGGCTACAATTATCCACCTCAACTAGTTTATGGCCCTACTGGTGTCCCTATGCCACACCAATATCATCCACAAGTCAATTGATAACTACCATTTTAAGCCACTCTAGATCTACTAGATCTGTCGAGATTAACAAATGATCCCATATTACATTCTCCATTTTGGCCAGTTATTCCTGCTAAATTGCCTTCCGATATTCTAAAATTTGACGCTAAACCTAATGAATACCCTAATAACCATGTTATGACCTTTCGTCTATGGTGCTCATCAAATTCACTTATGGATGATTCTATCTCGTTACATCTTTTTCAGCGTACACTTACGGGTACAATGACTAAATGGTACATTGAATTACAGTGTGGAACTTTTCAAGATTTTAATTCACTTTCCATGGCTTTCCTCACACACATCCAATTACTTATTTGCTACGAAACCGACACAAAAATTTTGACCTCCCTTGGTCAGACCGATTCCATATATATCTCTTATCATATTCATCAAAGTGGCCATTCTTGTCCAATTACTGGATTAATGGTTCACCAAATCTCTTTTACCTCTGATTGCTCATGACGTAGCCATGGGAGGGTGTCATTACAGAAGAGGAAGCCATTTCTCGTTCCTAGCATCTGGACTTGGTTTATTCCTGTTATCCCCCACTTTTAAGGATAACTAGGGAATCATGTCTCTAGGCCCACAAGTCCTAGACATGGAGTACTGAGAGCAGGATTGACTTTAGCATGGCCTTGGAGGGCCCACCTTTTCTTTATTCTAGCATCTTTATCTTGTCATTAGCAGTAGCATCCACCACCATCGGCTTGGTCCTATGTCAGAGATGGTTCTTGATCCATGAGGTAGTTAGTCCAGGTATCATGGTATGTGTCACTTTGATCATCAAAAACCTTGAATATATTCATCTGATTCCTTTTATTTCTAACGACTGCTTGGATCTTACACTTTCCCACTTGACCATGTCTGGGGGGATTGACAGGATGCCCTAGTAAGCCTGTGTCTATAGGTTTTGGTTTTCCATCAGGGGGGATTTTTGAAAAGCCATCGTCTGCTCCCTTCATAGCACCACCTTTTTCATCTTGCTTCCCGCTCACTTATCCCATTCCACCTGTTCGGGCACTAGGTTGACCTATTTTCAGGATTGCACCTTATCTTGTGGGAAGAAGGGTCTAAAGTCCTAGAAGGTAAAAGAAAGATGGTAAAAGATAAAATCCTAAGGATAAAACCTCGAAATGATTTTCCGGGGGATCCCCGAGAAATCAATAAAAGGCTTCTCATCAAGAAACAAGAGGGACCCGAAAAAGTAATAAACCAAGATCTAACCAGAGGATAGGCGGTCTCATCACGAGCCATCCTATTAGGTCCATGGGTACCTAGCAGTATGACATTGCCACCAGTTGGTTACCACGCCAGGGCAGTGACTCTTGGTTGCATGGACAAGGGAAAGGGGGTCTCATCACGATCCAACCTTCTCATTTATGTGAAAGTACTTGTGGGTAACGTTGTCACCACTGGTCACTATGCCAGGGGAATGTCCCCTGATTAGCTCTTGAACAAAAAAAGAAAAAGCAATAAAAGATAAAAGAATAAAAAAGAATAAGAATAAAAGGCAAGAATGGGCTTGGAAAAATTTGCATCCAGGACGGGTACAGCTCGCCTTCTACAAAGGCACCCACAGGTAATGTTTATTGCATCCTTGGCCCTCATTGCACCCATATGCTTGGACATCCCCTGACTACATCACCCACTCACATGGCTTGGATGAGGTCTCTTCCGGGAACTTTCCCATTTTAGTGGACACTAGCCCAATAGGGCGCCTTGTTTTTTTCCCTAAACTTGTATTGTCGGCGTGTGTAACATCTTTGAGTTGTTAACTGATGTATTAGGGATTTTGTGCACATGTTTGAAAATATTGATGATGAGATGTGATTGACATTGCTATGATCCTTGTGATTGATGATCCCATGGAGGGCGTAGCTATTGATGTGCAGGACCATGCCCGATGGACAAGTACCATTTTGGACCGGTACACATGGGGAGATGATAAGTTCGAACCTCCATGGGGATGAAGATCCCATCAGGTGGATGTTGAGACCCCATCAGGGGGCAAAGACAGGACAGAAATGGATCAGGGGCTTTGCACCAGAGAAGAAGAGGGCGTTCCACCAAAGGCACTTTGGCAGAGCTTAACCTAGGGGGATTGACCCTCTTTCAGTGGAACATTGGCCTTGGAAGGCTTAGGATGTCACCCATGATGATCATGATGTCATCTAGACTTATGGATGTCTTGGGAGGTAGAGTTGGCATGTGTGACAGGATGGACAAGCCCAAGGAGGGATAACGTTTTGCTCCAGGATGCCCCACTTTCCCAAGAATGGGCTAGTGTCTCCCTTGGAGGGGCTTGGCGTCTTACCTTAGCTTGATTAAGTTTTAATTTTGAGCATTTAATGTAAAAATTGTATGATTTAGTATTTTGGCCTTGTCGACCTTTTACATGACCTAAAATGTAAATTTAGGTCATGATATTGTATAAATGAAGGATTTTCACCTTCATATTTTGAAGATCTCTAACTCACTCAATAGTGAGGTCTGAAACTTGTGCTAGACTTGGGTTATTTGGATGATTTAGTGAGGCGTAATTGTTGAAGGAAGATTTTCATGGCATGTTTTGGCATTTCTCTTGATGGAAGGTGTTACAACTAGGGTTTGCTATGATTTTTCTTAGTGATATGTAAGTATTTTTCTACAAAACTTCTTGATTGAATGGTTGCATTATTTATTTCTTACATATATTTACAATTTTGTTGAACAAAACCCTAGGTAAAAAACACACAAGTAAGTCCTTGTCTCATGTCCCCATTAAGATAATTTTTCAGCCATTGTTGAAGAAAGAGAGAGCCTAGCCGTAGCTACACTCTCATTCCTTCTTCATTTTTACTAGTCGTACCATTTTTAAGATAAGAAGAAGGAAATGCCTTAAATCCTAAGCTTTCTACACTTTGGGCCGATTTTTCTAGGATTTGTTGGTAGAGCCTTGCTATAGCAACACTTTGCTTAATCAAACCCTCTTGTCTTGGTATTATGCTTCATCTTCAGCTAGTTGTGATTGTCATTGAGCTAAGGAAGGAGGAGAGAGCGTCGAGGCCTAGTTCTCCTACACCAAGGTGAGCCTCTCTCCCCTTGGGTTTTGACTTTGATGCCTTGCTTTTGCAACACCTCAAAGCTTATCCCTCTAGTCCTTAGCCATTTTACCTTTGCATCCTTTAGCTCTTGCATCCTTCACTCTTTGACTCAATTAACCCTAAGGCACTGATCTAAAAGACACCTTGCTTTGAAGTGAACCTGATCATAACAAATTTAAAAATCTTGAACAAAACCCTAACTATTAACCCTAGCTTAGGAACTAACCTAACTAACCTATTGTTGTCATCATCCTTAGCTATAATATCATTGGTGCAGCTAAATGTTTTTCTTTATAAGCAATTGAATGGTGATTAAAGGCATTAATTGAATGAAGTGTTGATTTATTGCATTGAATGCCATATTGTTTCAGCATTTATTGAAGAAGTGACATAATTTTCATTGTTATTTATAAACATTGATTTCGTCAATATTTATTACCAAATTTCTTATAAGTGTATCAGATAGTCATTTATTTACATGAAGTACTAACCTATTGATCAAAGCATGCATATATCATTTTATTGTTTCTTTGTCTCAAGCAGGTGTATCTCTTTGGGGGTTTTACTTTATTATTGGTTGTTTAGCTGGACTATGTGCTTGGTGGTGACTTGTGAGGGGGGGATAACTACTTTATCCTATAATCCTTTTCCTTCTCAAAACCCCAGGTCACAGGGGACGTCTCCCATGGGCCTTACATCCCTAAAGAGAAAGAAACATCCCATTGTGGTGACATTGGGTGGGATTGGTTCCTTTTACGCTAGTTTGACTCTTCAACCTTTAGCCTTTTATCCTTGCTACAAATTGTTCGATAACAATTACCAATGTGATACTCTGTATGAATTGACTCCAAATGCTCTGCCTCTGTCAACCAATCCATCAAAGCCATCCTCCACCGCTCACGCGGATGGATTTATCGGTTCCGTCAAAACCCAGTCAAATTCACAGTCGAACGGCATGACCAATCATTCAGCCACTATCCCCGCTACCAGATCTACTTGAATCTCATCAAACTCCGCCCCCCCCCACCCCCCCTCCGACTCAAATATCCGAGGTGAATGCAGTTCAATATGCCTCTCCATGACAGTCGAAGGGGAAGAAGAAAACTAAGAAAAAACCCAAGAAAAACAATAATCAAACTCAAAATGCAAAAACACAAATGCAGCCACCTGCTACTAAGAAACAAGAATAGTGCAAACCAAAATTTTCATGTCTCATTTGTGGTGAAGATCATTACACGCAAGATTGTCCTCATTGAGACGAAGTTGCCAAACTTTTTAAAGGAAATTTTAAACTTGTTGTCTTGACGCATCATTTTCCATAGCAGCAATCACTGGTTGCCCAAGCTCCTACACCTCCGATAGGAGGTAATCCAAATCATCCTCCTAACGAGGAAACTTCATCAAGTGCATGCATTTACATGTTTAATGGGATATATTTGACCACTCGTAATACGACATATGACACACCTCCAGGTAAACCTGATAAGGAAAAATTAACTACTAATACTACATCGGATCAACCACCCACTACAGTTACTCCTCCATCTGGGCCACTCCAGATTTAGAAACCTAATTTTGACTCTATTCTATGCCCTTCCAAGAGCACAATTCGAAAGTTGATCTTTAATCCAAACTCTCATGTTTCTCTAAACTACAACATCATTGAAGATTTATCTCAAGCACCTTGCGCTATGTCAGCTCTCGAAGTCCTACAACACTACCCTAGCCAATGTAGGACTCTCTTGGCAGCCATCGGAGCTAAGATCCTGATTCATCTAACAATATCACGTTTAACCTGGATAATTTTAAATCACAACTCTCTCACCAACTTTCTTTCCAGATCGATGTCATTGTCCATAATCAACATATTCATCGCACAATCTTGGACAAGGGGGCATCGACATGTGTCGTGTCCTTGGTTTGTTGGAAAGGCATTAAATCAACTAGTCTTAATCAATCTTCCACCATGTTATGAGCATTTGAGGGAAGAGGTTTTTGACCTCATGGATTATTACAATCCTTAGTTGTTCAATTGGGAGGAAAAAAAAATTATGTAAATATAGAAGCAGTCGATGCTCCCCTCTATTATAACTTGTTGCTAGGGAGAATTTGGTTTTATGCTATGATTGTCATCACTTCATCGGTTTTTCGATATGTCCAATTCCCTCATCAAGGTAAAATTGTGACCATCGATCAATTAGATTACTGCACCTCTGACGCTCGCACTCAAACAGCCAATAACATTCCTTTTCTGGGAGATTCCAAAATCACTTATGAAATTGTTGGGTTAGTGTTGGCACAAGGGCAGACCCAGGGTTCAACACTACAACAGGGCACCAACAAAACCCTAACTACCAGCCCTTTTGGCAACAATTGCGAAGCAGATGAAGTCTCACCCGAGGTAGAGGCAGGGGTGGTTACAGGACTCAGATGTTTGCAACCTTAGCTAGGACACAGATCTGTGATTCTAACATTTAACAAAGCACTTAGTAGTAAACATTCATCAATATTCAGTTCTTAGTAACAACGCAGACAAACCCTAATTACAGAGCATCGTAGTATTCAACTAGATCCACATCTAATATCACTTAGCATAAAAGGAACACATTAGATCTAGCAGATTCAGGCATTAAGAATACTCGTATAGGTCAGATATAACATTCATTCTCCTTATTAAGCACAAAGAAACATCAGTTCTATCTAACATTCATCTATATCATAGAAAGTCACACATAAACAAACCAACACATCGCACAAAGTAGAGCAACACAGCATATACGTGGTTCACCCCCCCCTAGGGCTACGTCCACCAACTCTTCTTCTCTTCTATTATCTTCTGTCAATAAGATACATGCACAGAGCCTCAAAAACCCTACTATGCATAGGACAGGAGATCTATGCGCACCTCACCAAATCCTCCTTCCCCGAGATAGGTTACAGCACTAAGCCTTCTACAGTCACTTACACTCATCTCTACAAGCTTCACACATTATGCACAGATCAATTACAATCCTTCGATCACATAGATCGATCACTAGCACTTAGCACATTGGCATAACATCACATATATGCCCCTCCTTACATTGCCTATACATCTATTTATACTTTACAAAATAGGCCTAAACATGGGTATGCATGGGACGACCTTCCATACCCATTACATAATCCCAAAAACCAAAAAGGAGCCGAGATCCCATGATCTCTGCTTCGTCTTGCGCTCCTCCTTCGACAGGCTGTCGAATTCCCAAAATAGGTCAAACTTGACCAAGGATCTCCCAAAACTTGGTCAAGGGCCAACAGGCCCCCAACACTCACCTATGACTCGTCCCAAGTCACTCTGGTCTGGGTAGTTCTTCTCCAAAAGCCTCGAGATTGGATCAAGCTTCTTTGACTTGTTGTTGTGCCATGGACTCATGTTCAGCGAACTCTTGTATGACTGCCTCGTTCACGGGTCCTTCTAGGCATTGTTCTACTGCAGCAACAACTTTCTCTAGTTCTGCTCCTCGACCTTCTATTTCTGTGAACAGTTGGTAAGCCTCATCCTGTACAGGTTGGAGTCTTTGATTCACTTCCATGACTTTCCTCTAAACATTTTGAACCTCCTATCGGGCAATGCGTTGATCATGTGATCGTTTCATTCTTTCCACAGCTGACAGGGGCTTCAACTGCGCCTGTATTGTCTTTGCATGTTGCTTCGCCTCCTGGAGCTGTGACTCCAGTGCCTTTAGTTTTGCATTCTTAGTGATTCGCTCATAAGTCTAGGCACTGTGGTCACTGATTTTCTTGCATTACATGGCAAAATATTTTATTCTCTCAACTGTGATCCGGGCAGTCGCTTCTCTTTGATCTCTGACATTCTGCGAAGTGTTCGGCACTGTGCGGAGCTATAAATCTGTTATTATTTGTTGTAGCTTTTGGATGGCGTCTACGAGCTACTCTACTTGAGGCTCAACCCGGTCTTCTGCATGTGGCTCTAAGCCTTTCATAGAGCGAAGTGCTCTATTGACTGCTTCTTTTACCTCAAGTTTCCCTGTGAGCAACTATTCCTTTTCTTGTTGCATTTGCGCTTTCTCCTCGTCAAACTTTTTTCTGGAGAGCAATATCCTCTTGCTCTGTAACTCAGCGTTGTTCTAAAAGTACTCCTTGTACTTGCATCAAAGCCTGGGTGGCTTGTTCTATTTCCTCTTGTGCTTGTTGAAGGCAAGCTTCAGTCGCATCTGCTAGTCGGCAGAGTTAGGTTGGCTCATCTCCCAATTCTTATTCTCCCAATGGCAAGGGCGCAGTGGAGACTATGTGACTGGACTGAAGAGCCTATTGTACCTCTTGGAGCTCGACCTCAATTCTATCATACATTTCCTCCTGCTTCACTCCTTGTTTCTCTACGATTTCCAGTGAAGCATCGTTTAGAGCTACTATGATGAAGTCAAAGTCATCAGGAGTAAGTGTAGTCTGCATCTTGGTCACGGTGGCTCTTGATTTCTTCTGAGAAGAAGGTTTCGGGGGAGAAACCTTCCTCTTCTTCAAGGGGTCAGCCTCATCTCTGGGTGGTGTGACTTCACATTTATTATGTTCAGCTTCTCTATCCTTCATCTCTTCTATGTCGCCATCCCCTCCTCGCTCAGGTTATATGGAATCAGTCTTCCCTGACCTTTTCAGTCTTTTGTCTTTTGTTGGTTCCAAGTGTCTCATGTTCTTTGTGAGTGGTCTCTAGGTTGTCCAGTTCAGGATCAGACATCTTTTCAGGGTCAATGGGGATAAGGAGGTATGCGGACCAGTCCTTAGTGATCTCCTCCAGTTCCTCTTCCGTAAGTTTATAATACGACTGGAATTGTTCCTTGTGTTCATCGGCCCGTGCTATAATGTAAATGAAATTTTGATCCGCGTTGAAATTCATCAGGGGTCGAAACCTCTGTAAGGTGTTCAGAGTCATGCGAGGCTCAGCTTCGATGGCTCTTTTCAGTTGAAGGTAATAGGTATGAAAAAAAATGTTCGACTTCCACTGTTTGTTCATATCACTCAAATACCAAAGGGTAGCAAACTTTGTGGCAAGCGGCTCAAATGGTTCGATATCTAGGAAGGTCACACCTTCCAAAATTTCCCAGGCAACAAAGGTGATGAGGATCAGGAGCCAGCTAAAGTGAAACTCGTAGACCTGATCCTGTGCTTCGTGGTAGTCTAGTTCAAGTTGGTTGACTAGGTACTTCGCCCAGTTCATCTGTAAGCCTTCTACACACTTCCCCGTGAGGTCGACGACAAAGCCCGTGACCTGTGTGGGTCGGTTCTTTCTTACCATCTTTCCAGATATTAACTGACATGCTAGGTGCACTGCTCCATTCTGAATGGAGGCCACCTTGTAGCCTCGCGTCCCCTTCTCGACATCGTCGTATGTGTCCTTAATCTTTTGTTCTAGCACATGATCTGTGGCTTTTCCTGGGTAGAACTCCTGCGGCTCAAGTCCTTGCATACTCAACCCTGTGATCCTATGGATTAGCATCCGATCGACTGTAATACGGTGGTCTAGCCATAAATAGACGCCATGGAAACACAACAGTAGCAGCTTGACACAGGCGTTGACTTCCTGATGCCTTCCAAAGTGGGGGATTTTCATGACATTTAACAAGGTGGACTGCGCGAGGTTCATCATCCACGGCTGGGGGACTATCTTTGAATTCTTCCCCTTCGTTCTGGTTAGGTATTTGTATGGGGCGAGCATGTTATGATTCTTGCGATCTCTGAGGTTGAAGTCATTGAACTACAATGTTGCGATCTTGTCTTGTTGTGCTTGAACTACGTGTATCCCCTTCGGTAGGTACGCAGTGACCATGGTGTACTAAAAATATTTGGGTACACTATCATGACTTACTGCATTAGCTAGAGGCGGGATATAGTCAGGTAATATAGATGGAATCAACTTTGCATTAGCCAGATCGTCTTTTTTCTTGGTTCTTTTTTCTACAGTAGGTCGGGATGGCCCTGATCCACGAGCATTTGACGGAGAGGCTTGCAGTACTCTCATCGATGACACTTGTATACCTTTAGACATCGACATTACTCTTTCAATCATGAGGTCAATGAGAAATTCCTCAAAAATGTTCTCTGCAGCACTGAACTCGTCTGACATACATGCTCGAGGTTAACAATCTCAGGTTCAAAGAATAATCTCTCAATGCAGTGGGATAGATGGAAAAAAGCATGATGATTACTGTGCAAAATCAACTAATCTGCAGGCTCACATTCACAGTTAGCAAAAGTGTTCTCGGTGCATGGTGCGACGGGATAAATAGATACTTGGTAATGGATCTCTTGCAACGGATAAGAATCCTTCATTAACTCAGTTATGTCTGTTACGGCACAGTCCCAACGGTCTGGTGGTGAGTTGTCTAACCATTAATTCCTTTCTTCCCATTCGGGGCATCAATCTAATGGATATATTGTTCCCAACGGCTATATTGCTTCTCCATGGCGAAGTGCCATGTGACGTTGTTCTGATATCCCGACGAAGTTCCATTTTTTCAAATTTTATTTCTATGAAATTTCCTCTGGAACCTTCTGTAACTTTTCAATCTTGTCTCTCTTCTTACTTAGATTTCTATCCTTTTTCCCAGTGAGTTTTATCTCGGTATTCCTTTTTCCATTCTGATTCTTATCTTATTTTGGAATAGTAACTTCGCA
Source organism: Picea engelmannii (assembly GCA_009831015.1). Lineage (NCBI taxonomy): Eukaryota > Viridiplantae > Streptophyta > Pinopsida > Pinales > Pinaceae > Picea > Picea engelmannii. The sequence continues at coordinate 515,513 of ML777526.1, read as the reverse complement.
TTGTTGAGATTCTTTCCTAGAAATCAGGGGTAATACTTCATCTGTATATGCAATAGGTACTTCTTCTGGGAGTCCTTTGGTATTCTTGTAACTTCGACATCCAATTCTCTTTTTTCAAATGGCTTCGATCTGTTCTTCTGTTCTTTAATCAAGTGCGCGATCTTCCTAGTCATGAAATCTTTTAACTCTTGCTTCTTCTCTAAGACTTCTTTTTCTTTCCTTCTAGCCAGATCTCTTTCAATCCAAGGTTTTCCGAGCAACATAGTAAATGGAGCGTTGTCCTCAATAAATTTAACAACTTAAAATTCTTCTTCTGTCGAAGTTCCATGAGCACTCATAGACATCCGGGTAATTTTTCCATATAGGGTTATCAACTTTCCTATGAATAATCATATTCCTCCCAATGAAGGAATCATAGAAGGCTCCCCTAAAGTTTCCCAAGTTCTTTCTATCATAATATTCACCTATGTTTCTTCATCCAGGACACAGTCAATGTCGAAGTCTCCTATTCTTGCTTCTATGCATTCTTTTTCTTTAAAGATCTCTAATAAGCTGACATGTCGGTGGTCATTCAAGGTTCCTTGCATCTGTAATAATACTTTTTATGATTCTTTCTGGGGTTCTGTCATAATCTTAGTTTCTGGATCTGCCTTAGGATTTTCTTGGTTCATATTCATTCTTTCAACCTTAGCAATCATTATAGGGCAATCCAATACTTCATGGTTCATAGATTTGCAATAGAGGCAACTAGTTCTTCTTCCAGGGAATTCCTTAGCAAGATGTCCTAGTTTTCTGCAACTGTAGCAAAGCGTTAATCCTCTCTTTCTTTTAAATGCTCCCCAACCTTTCCTATACTGCGTGCTAGGATCATTGTAGCTAACATGCAAAAAATTATTTCTAGGATCTCGCATCCATTTGTTAGTCCAAACATTCTTTCTATACATAGGTATAACATATTTTTCACTATTCTTATCATTTCAACTTGTATCACATCTTCTTTTGTTTATCAGTGCCCTAGTTTTCAAGCTAGGACAAATCTTATCAAACATGTCTAGATCCATATTTTAGAAACAAAAATTTCCACTAATCTTACTTCTACAAAGCACAAAGCTTCCAAATCTAAAACTTTTCACTATTCTTACCTTTATCAGAGCACAAAGTGTTCAGATCTTACCTCTTTTCTTCAGATCAGACTTCTTTTCTTTGGCACAAAGCTTCACAAACTAAGTAGAGTACTGTGCACTAGAGCGACAGATCTACACATGGAGCTTTCACAATTTCAGGTCAAATCTTTGCACAAAGCTTATTCTTTCTCAGTTCCCAGCAATCACAGTTTTAGTCCCAGCAATGGAACCACTTATTGGCATGGGGGAAGACCTAGTGTTCAACGCTACAACAGCGCACCAACAAAACCCTAACTACTAGCCCTTTTGTCTACACCTGCGAAGCAGATGAAGTCTCACCCGAGGTAGACGCAGGGGTGGTTGTAGGACTCATATGTATGTAACCTTAGCTGGGACACAGATATGTGATTCTAACATTTGACAGAGCACTTAGCAGTAAACATTCATCAATATTCAGTTCTTAGTAACAGTGCAGACAAACCCTAATTATAGATCATCGCAGTATTCAACTAGATCCACATCTAATAGCACTTAACATAAAAGGAACACATTAGATATAGCATATTCAGGCACTAAGCATACTCGTATAGGTCAGATCTAACATTCATTCTCCTTATTAAGCACAAAGCAACATCAGTTCTATCTAACATTCATCTATATCATAGCAAGTCACACATAAACACACCAACACATCGCATAAAGCAGAGCAACACAGCATATATGTGGTTCGCCCTCCCTGGGGCTACGTCTACCAACTCTTCATCTCTTCTATTATCTTTTGTCAATTAGTTACATACACAGAGACTCAAAAAACCTACTCCACATAGGACAGTAGATTTGTGCGCACCTCGCCAGATCCTCCTTCCCCGAGCTAGGTTACAGCATTAAGCCTTCTACAGTGTCAGCTCTGCAAGCTTCACACAGTATGCACAGAGCAATTACAATACTTCGATCACATAGATCGATCACTAGCACTTAGCACAGTGGACTAACATCACATATATGCCCCTCCTTACATTGCCTAGACATCTACTTATACTTTACAAAATAGGCCTAAACATGGGTAAACCCATGGGTCGACATCCCATACCCATTACATAATCCCAAACCCCAAAAAGGAGTCGATATCTGGCGATCGCTACTTCGTCTTGCGCTCCTCCTTCGACAGGCTGTCGAAGTCCCAAAATAGGTCAAACTTAACCAAGGATCTCCCAAAACTTGGTCAAGGGCCAACAGGTAGGTCTCTTGAAAGATTCTTCTCTCATGGGTACCTTCCCTGCACCTCTTCCTCCCACTATGCAACATATCGCAACAGTTAATATGATTTTGACTATGGCTCATCAATCCTTCGAATCATCTAATCCTTGGATCGTTCATGGTCCCTTAGAATGTGATACCCTAGGTGACACCATGCCACTTAGTCCTACAAAGGATGACTACGATGCCATCCAGTCTGACTCTCCCCCATCGGACGACCAACATCTGTTTGCGTCTACAACTTATTCATTACCATCCCAGTTAGATTCCCTATCCTCTACTTTCGATTACATCCTACATATTTTTCCATCAGATGAATCTATTATGGAAATGCTTAGTTTTGAGGAGGTACCATGGGATGACAACCACCGTTGTTCATCCTTTCTTCCCATTTTGGATGACATAGAGAAAGATATTTTATCTATCTTTCCTAGAGATATGGTCGACTTCCCCCAGTCTCCAATACTCACTCAGGATACCATCTCTGAGGGGAATTTGGAAAACATCTCTTCCAAAATTACAGCCGACATATCCATTAAAGAAGGTATTGTGGAAAACATTCAAGTAGGTGAAAATTATTCATCTGAAGAAGTTGAAACTTATACCACCTTGTTCAAAGAACTTTCAAACATCTTTTCCTAGAATTAGGAATAAATTCCAAGGATCGATCCATCAATCATTGCGCATATAATCAAATCTTAGCCAAGAGTTAAACCTGTCAGACAGAAACTTCACTCGGTCCATCCTAAGAAAACCGCAGCAATCAAGGCAGAAGTAGAAAAACTTTTGAAATATGGTTTTATTTATCCTATCCCTTTGATCGAATGGGTTTCCAACATCGTTTCGATCACTAGGAAATAGGGGACCATCTATGTTTGTGTCAATTATTGGGATCTTAATAAGGCTTGTCCCAAGGAAAATTACCCTACACCCTTTATCGACCAAATTATCGATAATTGTGCAGGAAGCATCATTTTCTCTTTTATTGATGGTTTTTTAGGATATAACCATATCAACATTTTATCAGCTGATCAACACAAAACAACCTTAATCTGCCCTTGGGGGACTTTCGCTTGTCGAAAATTACCTTTTGGCCTTAAAAATGTTGGAGCCACTTTTCAGTGGGCCATGTCGTATGCGTTCCATGATATCAAACATATTGTTGAACCTTACCTCAATGACTTACCTGCTCACTCATCTCGACAACGAGACCACATTGGTCACTTACGAGCCATCTTTCTTCAATATTGGTTTTACAACATACATTTGAACCCCCATAAATGCATCTTTGATGTCGAATTAGGGATACTCCTTGGATTCATAATTTCCAAAGACGGGATTAGGGTGGATCCCTTAAAAGTCAAAGCCATTCTAGCTTTACCTCCTCCCAACAACCTCACCCAACTGGAAAGTTTGCTAGGTAATGAAAACTTTCTTCGCCATTTCATTCACAATTACGTCGAAATCATTAAAGGATTCATGAGATTGTTGCAAAAAAATGCCCCTTTCATCTCGGATGCAACCACTCAAAGCTCATTTGATGCTATTAAGCATGCCTTAACGAACACACTTATTTTTCACCCACCGAATTATGCAAAAGATTATATCCTTTGTTTGGTTGCCTCCACTTCCACTAATGTTATGGTGTTAGTACAAGAGGATGATGATGACACCGAACTTGTGATCTACTATCTGAGTAAAATTTTATCTGGTCCCAAACTCCGGTATTCACATGTCTAAAAGCTGGCTTTGGCAGCAGTTATTTTCGTCCAAAAATTTCACCATTACATTATGTTATGCACTACCACGATCATTGTCGAATCGAACCCCATGTGCCACATCTTGACTCGGCAAGTACTTGGGGGAAAATATTCCAAATGGATCATTATTCTCCAAGAACTCGATCTCGAGTGTTCCAAATCAAAAGCTAAGAAATCATTGGTTTTTGCAAAATTAATTTGTGATATTCCCCATGTTGATGAGGATATTGAGCCCAACGATTCCCTTCCTAATGAATCCATGTTCCTTATTAGTACATCTGATCCTTGGTAAGGAGATATTCTACTCTATCTCCAAACACAACACTTTCAGCCTAGCATTTCACGTGATGAACGATGTCACATTAGACACCACTCAAAGAATTACCTTATCATTGGCGACACCTTATACCATCATGGCATTGATACTATCCTCTGACATTTATTAACCCATGAAGAGGCTAAACAAGTTTTAAATAACTTCCACCTTGGCTCTTGTGGCGGTCATCTTACTAGGATGGCTACAGCCCAAAAAATTCTACGTGCCAGTTATTTTTGGCATTCTATATTCAAAGATTGCATTGAGGTCGTTAAAAAATATCCACCCTGTCAGATCTTTCAGAGGAAACAATGTACCCACCCAGATCCACTTAATCTCATAGTTGTCGGTGGCCCCTTTTCCAAATGGGGCATTGATTTTATGCAATGTAATCCTACCTCAGCCAGGGGGCATGGTTATATCATTGTTGTTGTCAATTACTTCACTAAATGGCCTGAGGATATGCCTACATTTCTTAATGATGGTCGCATTGCAACACTTTTTGGGTTCAACCACATCATCACTCAATTCATCGTGCCACAAGCTATTGTAATTGATCATGGATCCCATTTCCATAACCAGATGATGGGTGAATTATGTACCAAGTTAGTTTTTCGCCATGACAACTCATTCGCCTACTATCCTCAGGAAAATGGACAAGTTGAAGCAATCAACAAACTTATGAAGACCATGCTCCAACGCATGGTGGGAGTGAAAAAAACCTCTTGGCACTTGCAACTCTTCCCCGCACTCTGGGCCTAATGAACTTCAGTTAAAACCGCAATTGGATTTACACCCTTCCAGTTGGTATACAGGATAGAAGCAATATTACTGATCGAATGTGATATCCCTTCATTGAAACTCACCATAGAACTCTTACCCCACACTTCTGCTAAAGAGGAACAATTCTTATATCTGACCAAGTTGGATGAAACCCATCATGATGTTTCTCTCATCAACGACACGTGTCAAAAACGCATGAAAAATCAATATGATAAATCCATCCAACCTTGCACTTTCGTAGAAGGAGAACTAGTCCTAGTCTATGATCAGGATCATGACAAACTGGGGGCAGGAAAGTTAGAACCCATGTGGCAAAGGCTATACATCATAAAACATGTGTTACACATAGGTTCCTACGAGTTAGTAGACTACGATGGAATATCTCTCGGTGAATCCCCGAAATGGGCTTTACCTCAAGAAGTACTATGCATAGAATATCCTGCATTTGTGCTTTGTACATTACTATACTATATACTTTTGAATTGGTGTGTCTTTTCTTTTGTGTGCACGAGTTTTTTCTCAATTGCTTATACTTTTCTTTGTGATTGAATGCACAGATGACATCGCCCTTTCCCATTTATTTTGGTTTTGTGGATGGCGATAGTCGACATACCCAGAACATTATTTCTGCAGCCTGGGTCATCTACCACTCTGGCAAGTTAGTAAGTTTGGGAGGAATTTGCCTCGGATCTACAACCAATAATGTTGCAGAGTATCATGTCGTCATTAAACTCTTAACCAAAGCCTCCTCTCTAGGTATATCTCAATTGATTATCAACTTCGACTCCCAACTCGTGGTCCGTCAACTAAATTGTGAGTACATCGTTCACAACTCAACTTTACTATGTCTCCATTTGAGGTTTCACCTTCTCGAAAGAGCTTTTGAATTTCTTGAGTATAGACACATATCGAGAGAACTCAACATGATCGCGGATTTGTTATCAAATTACATGTTGGATTGGTATATTGCGCATAGATAAACATTTGAAACATAAATCATATCTACAAAAACTTGACTTAAAACAACACAAAAAATGCAACATATGCGTGATAGCAAAAGTTTTTTTTGAAATACATCATACAAAAGTACATGGTGAGACAAGACTTGGGCCTTCATGCTCATAGTATCATCATAAGGACTACAAAAAAACTAAGGACTCTCATCATCCTCTTGTATAATGTTGTGCTCTGCATGGCACACTATTGCTCGTGTCAATCGTCGTAACAAATGATTGAGGCCTTCATAGACCCCAACTATATGTTACTGAAGGTGCAGAGGCACATATTGCCTCCTCAAGGGGGAAACACCCATCGTTGAGCCGCAGAGGTTTCTCTCCACCTCCCGGAGTCCTCCCACTACAACGTCATTCTCATTTTTCACTTGTGCATGTTGGCCCTTGGTTATGGAAGCAAGTGAAGATCAAGGAAGAAAAGGCAAAATGTGAATTGCGTGGAAGACACAGTGACTGTTATTGGGTTGAAGTGAGCAAAAGAGCAAAAAAGATGGAGTGAAGTAAGAGAAAGCAATTCATTGGATGAGGAGATCTAGGATGATAGATCGTGGACAAATCAGCAAGCAGAAAAAGCCACCATTGGATGCTTTGGAGCACTGCACGAGAAGGAAGGAAAGACGGTTTGGTGAAGCCCTGAAAACATGGGTCAAGTTGACTTAGGGTTTTAGACACCTAGGGTTTTGACACCTAGGTCTCAGCCTAAGGTTGTCGATGAGCTATTGTAATGTATAAATAAGAACCTAGATGAGGGAAGAGGGTTCTTTCTAGCTTTGTTATTGGTGTGAGCGATTATTGTTGTGTGAGAGAGAAGTGCTAAGTATCGAAGCCTTCTGGTATTGTAAGATCTTCAGTTGGGTGCAGAGATCAATCCTACAGCTGAGTGCATAGGAAGGGGAGGGATAGAGAGGAGAAGAAAGAAGATTTGCTAGCTAAGAGCGTAGACAAGAACTGTATGCTTCATCTTAATATATTATAAAGCATATTTTTGTGGACATATCCCTAGAGAGAGGGTGAACCATGTATATTTTGTGTTTTGTGTGATTGATACTATGTTCTTTGTCATTTGATATATTGTTATTGTATTCTTGTGTTAGATCTGATAGATAGTTGTGCGAAGTAGATCTAAGTTGGGATTTGATCTATATAGATGTTGTGTTGTTCATGTATTGGATCCACTTGGTGTTCCCTTTGGTTGTAAACATATTTGTCATGCAACCCCCCATAGCTACTTCGGGTGAGACTACATCTGCCTTACAGGTGTTGCCAAAAGGGCCAGTAGTCAGGGCTTGTTGGTGCAATCTTGGAGTTGAACCCTGGGTCTAACCCTGTGCCAACAAATGGTTCCATTATCAGGACAGGAATATTCTTGAGGGAATGTCAAGGTGGTTTCCATCAAAGACAGAAATTTAGAAGTGGATAGAGGATAAAGAAAAGGATTTCATTGAAGCCCAGAACAAGAACCCTAATCTTAATACAGAGGATTGGTTATGAAGATATATCTTCACTGATATACACGAGATTTTCTTTGGAGGGATCCATCAGGAGTTATATGAGTGGTTAGCTAGGTTAGCAGATACCCAGTTTGAGATCAGATCTAGACCTCCTGTGGCTTGGACATTAGCACTCATCAAGAAGGTCAAGAGAGTCGATAACGTCGTGTCACAACAGTAGATCACTGGTTTGATAGCACCATTGGAGGGTATATCATCAAGTTTTTTGTTGACAGAGTAGAGTCATAGGGCCCAGAGGAAAAATTTTACACTTTCTAAAGTTGAGGATCAAGATGTTATTGCATGAGAAGAACATCTTGAAGATACAGTAGTTGGTCAGATTGGAAAAGGCTAATGTTCAAGAATTCAAACAGTGACAACAACATAGAGGTTGGACATACACGCAGTGGAGAGAATTCAGAGAAGTTCCTCTTGCGAACCTATTTAAGCACAACTACAGGGACGAGGGTTTCTACAATGGAGAAGAGGCAGATCTGACGGACGAAGAGCATTCAGAGTTCTCTAGGCCAAAGGAAGGGAAATCTAAAGAACCTCATTGGGAAGATCCATAAGCTTCAGGAACTGCACATACTATTGAAGTGAGTATTATTACTCCTCATGTTGATTCAGCAACATTAAGCAATCAAAGTAATTAGAGTCACACGAGCGTTCAGAGCACTATCACTAGTATCCCAACACATAATCAGTGAGGAAACCTAGGAAGATATATGGAAGATGAGATGAGGTTACCCACCTTTAGAGGAGATGGATCTGAAGACGATGAACATCATTGGTTTCTCTGTGAAGCTATGTGGAGTATTAAGAATATCACTGACAAAGTTTTCAAATGAGCTCAGTTTATTACTACCCTAAGAGATTGCGCACTGAGCTGGTACATGAAATTTGTCCAAGGAGCTGCACCTAAACCATTGAATACCATCAAGACTTCACTAATTGTTGAATTCAAGAAACCTAAGTCATAATCGCAGTGAATTGCAGAACTAAAAGAAATCAAGCAGAGAATAGTTGAACCTGTGTGGGAGTTTGATCAGAGATTTAAGACCTTGACAGGCCATCTGAGTTTTCAAATCCCAGATGAGCAGAACAAGGAATGGTTCATTGTTGCTCTCCTACCACAAATCAGAGTTCCTTTGATGCAACAAAATATTGCTTCGTAGGCTAAGGCACTGGAGATCATCGTGAAGCTAGAATCAGCCCCTATGGGAGAATCCAGCTCAGGTATGAGTCAAATCTTGAGTCAGCTAACTAGTTTGTCTCTATAGGTTGAAGATATGAAGAAATATAAGGGAAAAGATAAGAGAGAAGAAATATGGTGTGTTAGTTGCAAATCAGAAGGCCGTGACAAGGAACATTGTCCCCTATTTCATGAATACTTGGCCTCTAGAGCTCTGAGCCCCTTGAAGCAAGTTACGCTACCCTAGTGTGAGGTATGTAGAAATAGACATCGCCCTAGTGAGTGTTATTACATGCAAAAATATGTTCATACACCCACAAATTTGTATTTCACGTTCTGTAAGTCCATGGGGCATGATGATCGGGATTGTAGGGATTATGACCTCATGCATGAAAGGTCAAGGGATATATACAAAATTCAAGGTGAAGTACAGCAAGAAGGAAGCACTGTGCAGTATAACTCCCCTAGGAGAGGAAACTTCAACCCTCATGATGGATTCTGAATAAGAGGAAGATGAGGAGGTATGGGTCGAGGTCAAGGACAGATAATCTGTTATAACTACACATAGCCAGGACACTTGACAAGGGACTGTCAGAACCCTTGTACCACTTGCATCTATTGCAACTTCTTCGAGCATGTTATCGAGGAATGTCCAGCATTACTGGCTAAACTTCAGGAGAGATGGGGACCTTAGCAGAACCCGCAAATACAACTAATCAAAGCATAACCTCGTGGAGCAGATCCCATAGTCGTTGTTATCACTACAGGATGCATTGTTACAAGAGAGGACAGGGTGATCCAAGGAAAGACTATAGAAAGCTCGGGAGTCAGGAAAGCTACAGAGAAGACACAAGTGTTTGATGCAAAGAAAGAAAGACAAATGTTTGAGGAGGCAAGAAAATCATTCAGGAGGGACCAAGGATCTTCATTGAAGACGCAACCAGAAGTAAGAGAATGTGGAATGCCTCTGCCATTTGATCAGTTTGCTTCGCCTGGAGATGGAAAAGAGGTGAGTAAAATTATCAGTTTCTTGTATATATTTATAGAGATTATTAAAGATGAGAAAGCCATACAAGAACTGCAAAATTTGGTCAGACAGTATGAGATAGGGAGGGTAGATCCTTTACTAAATAAAGTAGTACATCAACTATCCAAGAAGAGAAGGACAAATAAGGAACTAAACCTGAATGCTCATATTGGGGAGTATGATATAGATTATGTGGTTATCGACTTAGGGTCGGAGGTCAATGTCATGATGAAGCAGACCTGGGCACTGATGGGAAAACCTAAGTTGATCTATTCCCCTATCAGGCTTAGGATGGATAATCAACAAGCAGATTGGAACATGTCCCTATGGACATTGACAGAGTAAGGATGTTTGCAGAGTTTTAAGTCATTGAGATAGTTGATGATATATGTCCTTACCCTATACGAATAGGAATTGATTGGGATTTCAATAATTCCACTGTGGTCGATTTAAAGAAAAGACAAATGACGTTTGAAGGAGATGGCCTTAGGTTCATTTCACCTTTATATCTCAATGAAGGTCAGTGATACACAAAACCTATCAGAGAATAAGACTGTGCATATGAACTGGAAAACATATACAAACTAATAGCCAGACAGCAGGATTACATTAATCCTATGGCGAACGGGAACCTAAGCTGGCAAAGTGACAGTGCATGTTCATCAGATTCAGAAGAAGCACTAGAGAACTAGCAGAACAAAATGTACCAAGTAACTACAAGGAGATGTGCTAGATTAACCAGAGAATTTCACTGGATTGGCACAATAGTAAGTAACTTACCCACCTTTGATGGTCTTAATCCTTTAGAAACCTTCTTGTCATACTTTGAAGAAAGTGTACCAATGCAACAATGATTGTTGGAAATGGATGAGGCCTTGAAAGCCACACCAGTAAGATGGTGGGGGACACACAAAAACAACATTACAGACTGGGTACAATGTCGTACTTTAATGACAGCGCGGTTCTCAACGCAAGTAGAAGGCTACGAAGTTAGGTACACACATCAAAGTTGTCTGAAGGACCATGTGAAAAGTTGTGAGGAAGCATAGAGCGACATTCCTCAAGAGCAGTGGGTGCACAAATTCATTAACATGCTAGAAACAACCCCTATCAACTAGTATCTTCAAGCAGAACTGTGCCTCATCACTACAGATTGGGAAGGTATGACTCAGAACTTTGTCACTACGTTTTTATTTGAAATCCAATATCCTACAATGGATCAAGCGTTACAGATTGTAAGACAGAAAGTATTTGAGGAGGCATCTAGCCTCCCTTTGGAACAATAAGAGGACGAATGGACTGCACCTCTCCAGAAACTACAAGGTTGTTACAACATCAATGTTGATGAAGATGATGACCCTAGGAAGGTGAACATCACAGAAACAGAAGGACAGAGAGATGTGGAAGGACCATGAGTTGAGATACCTTTCATTGGATAGTCGATCAAGATCAAGCAAGTCAATATTGGAATAGAGCAAACACTGAAGCTTGCAAATGTTGGAGATTATTGGGATGCTGCCACTATTGACAAAATTATAGAGTTATTGCATGAATATCAGGACTTGTTTCCGACCAAGTTTACTTATATGAAGGGCATTAAAGGGCCTATGGGAGAGATGAGGATCCCTTTGAAACCAAATGCAAGACCAGTCAAACAGAGACCCTACATATTGAACCCTAAATATAAGGAGAAAGTGAAGATTGAGCTCAACAGAATGATGGAAGCAGGAATCATAGAACCTGTCGAAGAGTCAGAGTGGATTATACCTATGGTGGTGAAAGACAAGAAGATAGGAGAGATCAGGATCTGCGTAGATCTCAGGAAGATGAACGATTCATGTCTGCATGACCCATTCCCTACGCCATTTATTGACGAAGTGTTAGATAATGTAGGAGGCCAGGAGGTATATTCTTTTACAGATGGATTTTCAGGATACCATCAGAACTGGATTGCCAAGGAAGATCACCATAAGACCACATTTGCAACAGAATGGGGATCCTACCAGTATATTGTGATGTCATTTGGATTGAAGAATGCCCTAGCCATCTTTTCCAGGGTGGTGTTCGAAGCATTCAAGGAGTTTCTACATAAATTTCTAGAAGCATACTTTGATGATTGGATTATTTTTAGTTGATTGAAAAATCATATTTAATGTTTAAGGCTAATGTTGGACAAGTGCAGGCAGTGTCAGATTGCCTT
>ML777526.1:488299-500732 GCA_009831015.1 Picea engelmannii | reverse complement strand
GCTAGCTAAGAACGCAGACAAGAACTCTATGCTTCATCTTAATATATTATAAAGCATAGTTCTGTGGACATAGCCCTAGAGAGAGGGTGAACCACGTATATTTTGTGTTGGGTGTGATTGATACTGTGTTCTTTTGATATACTGTTATTGTATTCATGTGTTATATATGATAGATAGTTGTGCGAAGTAGATCTAAGCTGGGATTTGATCTATATAGATGTTGTGTTGTTCATGTATTGGATCCACTTGGTGTTCCCTTTGGTTGTAGACATCCTTGTCCTGCAACCCCCCATAGCTACTTTGGGTAAGACTGCATCTGCCTCGCAAGTGTTGCTGAAAGGGCCAGTAGTTAGGGCTTGTTGGTGAGATCTTGGAGCTAAACCTTGGGTCTGCCCCTATGCCAACAGTGCATCCCCATGATGCTCCAAAGTTGGCATCTCCACCGGACATGATGCACCTTTGTCTGCATGATGAAAATGAAATGGTTTATATCCCTCGTTGTACAACCAAAAACATACAAAAAACAAAACAAAAATTTGTTACAAGGTTATGATTTTTCATACCTGATGTGTCCCACTGTATGCCCTTGGGAAGTACCAAGTCCGCATTGCCTCTAAAATCTACACCATCATAGGGGAAGTCCTCAATCACCACTAACTGCCTCCTCCACCATGCAAAGAAGTCGACAGTGAATTTAAAAGTCGAGGGCTCATTCCACAACCTAGGGGAAATACTGGTCCACCTCTTCATACGAGGCTCATTCATGGGGCACGCTATCATTGCAACCTGTGGCTACATCTAGGGAATCCACTCTAAGAAAAAAAAAACCAAGAAAGAACCATATCCAAAAAAAATTACTGCCAGTTCTGCATTTGGATATATTCTCTTTGACATTCCTCAGGAACCCTGCACTCCAGTTGAACAGTCTTGGTTCCAAACACTGAATGGCGTAAGAAATTTGAGATTTTGAAGCAAGATGGGATCTAGTGCTCCCCGCCAACTGGGTGTTAGCGAATAGGATAGATCGAAGTGATAGATCTCTCATGCCTTTTATCACGATCCTTCCACCCACCAACCATGACCATGGTATGCAATATTCGACAACATATGTCTCGGTTAGTCATGGAGTAGCCCGGTGTTTGGACAAGAGTATGGGTGCCCCTCTCCTCAAGAGCCTCATCAAAAAGTATACGTTTTCCATCTCAATATAAAGCATATGCGGCCCTATTCGGACTGCTTTCTTACCGTTGTCCCATAGATCGACCAAGTATTCAAGAAACAACACTTATTTTCTCATGTTCTATAGTTTGAAATACTTGAGAAAGCCATAATTGCATAGAGTTGTCCTCACTTGAGGGTCATGAAGAACGACGATTTCATTGAACTCGTGCTCGCGTTCTTTCAACTCAATCATGGCTAGCTATATATGAAACCTGAAAAAACATCAATTAATCATCATTAGCTAAAGCCTCAATGAAAGAAATTACCTCTTTTTAGCCAAAAAAAAAAATAAAAAATCAGTTCTACACCTAGCACTCCCTCAAAGAAGCCAGAAGAGCACTAGCACGCCCTCAACGTGCACACCAGGGGGTTGAAATCATGATCGATGCTCCCCTCGATCCCTTAAGGGAGTGTCGATCCAGTTCGGTGCTTTAGGGCTCCCCAAAGAGCATAGAACACCTAAACTAAAGGCTAAAATACAATAAAAAGGCATGAAAATGAAAGATAAAGATAAAACAACCAACATGGTCCAGACGATTCTGAAAATGGTTGCCCACAGCTCCCACAATAAACACTCGAAAAACGCTCCAAAAGAGGTAAAAATCCTAAGACCATAGGAGAATAGTAAAAGACAAAGATAAAAATGAATTTTTGACCTAGTTTGATATTTGATAGGTTCAATTTGGTCATTTCTCCTTATTATAAAGTCTATTTTTGGGTTTCTTATCAGCTTTTCAAGAAATTACTAATGTCTTGTGCCCATAACAGCTTGATTTTACAGGAATTTGAGCAGCATCTTTTGGTAACCTTGTGACGCTAGTGAGCTTAGTATTTGTTCTTTCTCACTCTCACAAATACATAAGAATGTAATCGAGTATACTTTTATCACTTTTTCAAACTCGTAAAGATTATACAAAAAAGTAATCCCCTAGAGTCTCCTTTAAGCTCTTTTCAGACTCTCTAAACATGAAAAGATTGTCGAGGGATCTTGCTTCCTTTCAAACTCGTTAAAAGGTTAGAAAGGGTGTCTTCTGAGTGATAGTTTATCTCTTTTTTGGACCTTGAAGACTAAAATTATGAAAAAGGACAACCCTAGAGTCGCCTTTAAGTTCTTTTCAGACTCTCTAAACATGAAAAACCACTGATTTTTCCTTCTCTAGACTCGTTAAAATACACATTGAAGGGCCCATATGGGGACAACCCCTTACTTCTTCCAGTTCATTAAAAAAAGGAAGACGAACTTACCAAAGGTGAGTTATATCGAGCTTGTGTTATCCTCCTCGGGCTCGTTAAATTAAAAAGAGGTACTCATCTATCTGGATGGGGGGGAAATTGAAGGAAGTGGGTTAAGTTTCTTGAAAACTTTTGTAAAAAGCTGTTGCAGTCGCCTTTGAACACGGCACTTGTTTTAACATTCACACTGAACACTTGGATAATTCGCTAAACCTCTACACTGAACCAATCGTATGAGTCTTTCCACTCCTTTGAACCATCCAAAGAATTCCTCAACACCCGTTGCATTATGTTTTGGTCCACTCTATATGTATGTTTCCAAGTCTCATGTCATGCCTCAGTGTTCAAGGGAATTATTTGCCTTGAGATTCAACCATCTACAAAATTACCAATTTCCATACCTCTATCAATCTGTGTTCATCTGCTATATCTTACGTCACTTTCATGTGTCAGTTTCGTGTCAATGATGGGGGATACATAAAGGCCCTCCTTCAACGAGTCTTTTCCTTTCGACTTCAACACATCATCTGGGAATTAGACTTAGAAACCAATTAGTACCTTGGGACTTGCATACCTCAATGGAAGGCCTCCTCACTTTTGATGGTAGGTTTACATCATTGACCTCTAATCGAATGATTCCATGAATGTTCAACCTTAGATAATTTATTCACATTCGTTGGATTGTACTAGGGTACTTTGGGAGTCATTGACATAATTGGTGATTTCCCTTGCACTTTTTAATAGTTTACCTCATTGATTAGTAATCAAGTGGTTTCTACCATGTTTGACATCAAAACATATATTCACATGGCTAGATTCGTACCACATCGGGATTGGGATGAAGACCCTAAGTTGAGCATGCATTATGAGATCTGCTTTGCCCAAGCTGTGAAGGAAGTCATTTGAGCATGATAATACTTATGTTGTCACATAGATCCACGTTGTATTGGTCTTTGGCTATGTTTTATCATCTCGTAGCTCCACTATATATTTTGTGTGGCTACGATCAGTTCATGTCATAGAAGTATGGATCCACATTGTATCCCTAGTGGCCATACCCTTAGTCAATATCATCATGGATTCGTAGTGTATTTATTGGTGGCCATACTTTGAGTCATTTATAGCCCGAGCATAGGTATGCCTACCTCAGGAATGGAACACATATTAACATTTGTTTGATGGTTGTCTACAGCTTATACCACGTTCCTCGACTACATACCCTTGCTTCAAAGAATCTGTAAAGTGTTTCAGCCATCAGCTTTAATTTTTTGACTTCACACTTTGGGGGGGAATCTGTTACACATCATAATTCCTCACTCCGATAATGTCACATTCTCATTGTCATAAGTGTCATAAGTGTCGCACCTTTTTTGCAAGTGTCAAGTGTCGCATTCTCGTCACGTAAGTGTTGCATCGTAAACGACACCATGAGAACACTTGATACAACCCCTAAAACATGTTAGAAGAAGAAGCCACATCATTTGACTGTCAGAACAAAGTGTTTTTCTATGAGAATTAGTCATCTTGGCAACTTTTGACGATCAGCGCTCCCCTACTCATATACAGGGAGCGCTAGCACTTTTTTTCTATCTAGCAAGGAGCGTTGTAGTGCTATGTTTCCCATTGTAAGGGAGTGTCGAATTGGTTGAGAAAATCTTTGGAAGAAATCCCATTTTCTCTAAGGACATCTATGGATGGATCAAGTTGGTTTGGCTTGAATATAACCCTTAGGCTACATCTAAGGGAGATATCACAACTGATGGAGTCATATCCTCAACTAATCCCAAAAATAACCAAGGTGGTTGAGCCTCTCAAAGCCTATAAATGGAGGCATTCTCATGGTGAACAAAGATAAAAACTTATCAGCAAAGCATTGTTATTATGGTCGTGGATCTTTCGAGCAAGGGTTGGACAAGGAGGAATTGGGGAGGTTGTTGTAACATCATCTAAAGATTGTAAGTATCTCTTTAAATTTCTCATCAATGTACTTGGCCTATTTCCTTCTAGTATGTGTTTACATGTACTTATCTATGTGTGTTTTAATCTTTCATAGATAGATCGATTTTGTCTAATCCATTAGAGTAGGAGATAGTCATTTGTCTCTTGTCATCCATTGCAGGTACTATTCGGAACTCATGGATTAGAGCAACATGGAAAAAATTCTAAAGTGAGGTACATCATACTATCCCTCCTTCTCTCTTTTTCAATGGGAATAATTGATCTATAGTAATGGTAGTGTCCAAAGGTAATTTTTTGTCTTGGTAGAGGGGTATGTACTCTAAGGGAAGATTCACCTGTCTGCAGGGGAATTATTATGTAATAGCTTCCATGCACTTAATCACAAGCATTAGCATGTTGTGTGTGTCCACCACTGGCACACTTCATAGTTTCCACATTGCATGTCGATTTAAATCATTTCACTCATGATTTGTTCACAATCATCTACATGTGGTTTTCAAAGGCATATTCATTTTTCCTTCTAACATAATAATAGAGCATCCTTGCTCATTTTTTCTTTCAGCGAGTTACACTATATTTTTTTGAGGAAATGTAACACATCCTCCTCAAGCTATTATTCCATCAAGACAATCAGACCCTTCTAACATAGGGTCAGCCATGCATCCATGGCATTACTCAGATATGGAAAGTACAAATCTTGCCTCACATCTCACTTATTGAGGCAGTCATATCATGCCTCTAAGATTTATATATATATGTGCCTCTTTCACATTTTGCATCATTCATTCAACATCATCCTGTTGACTTACAACCATCCACATGACTAGTCTCAGAGACATATTCATAATTATGTTGTCTTCTTTACATGGAAATGACCAGAAAGAAACCACTCTTTCCCTTATGTTACAAAAGCAATCCACAATTCCCAAAATATAAGTAGGTAATTACAGCATTACTCGGGGCTATAAAATCCCCAATTCCAACTTCCTTCCATGCTTCAACCATTCTTTGTCAATAGACCTTTATTAGGGAAACCCTTTTATGGATTCCCTTTCACTGCTATATGGGCATACCCAGCCATTCTTGTATCGTTGTCATCAACATCTGGATTTCAATTTGAACCTTTGGTCATCTAGTAATGCTCCAACACTACCTTTGTTAAAATTTATATCAGTCCTCCATTAATTATTACAGCCCTATTTTCATAAGGTAATAGGAAACAACATTATCAACATTTCATTCATGTTGTTAACTCCCCTGATGTCATCAGGTCATTATTGACCAATATGATCCAGCATCGGGCCTTACATTACAACCAACCATAGGTTATATTGAGCCTATTTATGTTATGAACATAATATATAATAATAAATATAAATACATCATAATAGTTAATGAATAATTAATGAAGAGACACCTTCCCAATGAAAGGTCACGTCTCTTCATGGAAGGGAACCCCTGCGTGGGTATATAAGGCCCTCATTCTTATTGTATCTCATCATCTCATATTCATATACATTATTTAATATACTATCATTTATGGATTATAACATGTTGTCCTACCTACATTGGGTATTTACCTGGTGAACTGGCTTGGTTCACCACATTGGTATCAGAGCTTTGTCTCGATCCAAATTTTGGCCACAAAATAGAGTTTCTCTAAAATAAGGTCTTTGACCTCATATTGGCCATTAGCCATTTATAAATAAAATATTCTACACATTTCAGCGAAAGTAAAAAAAGTCATTCTACACAAAATAAAAAAATTTAAAAAAAAAAAGAGGAGAAGAAAAAAACAAAAGAAAAGAAAAAAATAAAAGGTTTTTTTAAGGTGCACATGAAGAAGTATAAGTGTACACCGAGAATTTTAAAGGAAATATTCCATATTTGACATTAGTTAAGTTAATTTTCATTTAAAAAGTGAGAAAAAGTAATTTAAAATAAAAAGTTTCAAAGAAGAGGAAAAGGGAATATTTTACTTTACCTTTGGAGTTTTACCATCCCATGGTTTTGGAAAACCATTGGCCCATGGTATTCCATACCATATATAATACATATGTGTGTGTGTGTGTGTTTACCTCTAAATAAGTATTTCACAAAACTTAGGGTCGCAATTGTTGAGCCCTAACCATCGCTAACAAACAGTCAAGAGTATAAAAGAGAATTTTATTATAAGTCAAAACATAAGGTACTCTTTATAAAGTATAAGGAGATTATATATATATATATATATATATATATATATATATATATATATATATATATATATTGTAAGAGGAGATCCCCTTTTACATTTATCATTTATTGAAAAATAAGAAGTGAACTATGACATCTACAAAGAATACATTTTCGGAAAAATGTCCCTATTGTGCAAAAGAGGAAGAGTATGAAAGGGGCCTTATGAATGAAGCTCACCCTTGTCCATATTGTAAAAAGCTTTTTATTTTAGTATAAAATCAAGGTGACACCCATTGGGAAGTCAAAATAAAAGAATTAGAAAACCAATTAATTCATTATCAACAACCCAGCATAAATTTACAATTTCAATTTGGGTTAGAGCAAATGCTAAAAAAACAAGAAGAGAGACAAAAACAAAAGCTTGAGGGAAAATTACAGGAAAAAGACAAAGACATTTCTTACTGAAAAGATCATAACCAAAATTTATTGGTACAACTCAATGAGTCAAAAGATAAGAAGCATAGGGATTGGAAGTTAGAACAAGCTAATCACAATCTCATTAAGAAATTATCAGAGAAGGATGAAGAGAATTGTCGCCTAAAAATCAATAATCAAAGTTTAATCACCCAGATTAAGAAGATAAAGAGTGATAAGAAGACGATAGAGGACAAGTTAGAACAGCTTATCAATAAAGAATCATTGGTAGATAAAGAGACAATGACTGAACCTACGGAACTACAGAAGTCTTCAAATGGAAAAAACATGATGTTGGATAAAGCA
Source organism: Picea engelmannii (assembly GCA_009831015.1). NCBI lineage: Eukaryota > Viridiplantae > Streptophyta > Pinopsida > Pinales > Pinaceae > Picea > Picea engelmannii. The sequence continues at coordinate 493,361 of ML777526.1, read as the reverse complement.
ATAATACAGACCCAGTCAACCTTACAACTCAAAAGGATTCAGTTGATGTAAAGAGGTATTCACGTGTCGAAGTAGAAACAAGCCAGGGCTATGAAGAAGACTCAATTCCAAGTGTTAATCAAGAAGAAGCTACAAGTACACAAAGTATATATCAGGTTGCAAGGATGCCTTATAAACATCCTAATCACAAAAATTGATACTTCAACTAATCAATGTATCCACAGAAACAAATGACAAATATGTAAAAAATTATTGCCTCTGTTACAAATGATGTGCAAGTTAGAAGTTATCAGGGGAGTAAAAATACATCAAATTGTCTACAAGAACCCCATAAAATCCCCATTGTGCAGAAGATTGATTTAAGGTGGGCAGACTCCCTTACAATTTGACGGTTCTACACAGCACTTAGAAGATCATATATTTTCAAGCCCTCAACGATCATTAATTCAGGAATAAAGAATGAGGAGATGATATTACAAGCCATACCAAGAGATAAGTCTTCCATAAGTATGCTTTGAGGACAAAGCATTTTTAAGGGGAAGGCAATGTTATGAACATAATATGTAATAATTAATATAAATATATTATAATAGTTAATGAAGAGACACCTTCCCAATGAAATGTCACGTCTCTTCATGGAAGGGCACCCCTGCGTGGGTATATAAGGCCCTAATTCTTATTGTATCTCATCATCTCATATTCATATACATTATTTAATATATTGTCCTTTATGGATTATAACCTGTTGTCCTACCTACATTGAGTATTTACCTGGTGAACCGACTTGGTTTACCACAATTTGTTTGTTACATACATGCAACCATTATCATATGCATTACAACATATCCTTGTGCACCAAGCATTTTACCCATGCCCACAATGTATAAATGTTTCAATTGTCTTCATTTTGCATCCACATGCATAGGCAAGCCTTTAGGTCAATGGGTATGTAGACCAGCAACAGTCCAAAGGATATATATATATATATATATATATATATATATCCTCGTCTATGAGGACCAGCAACAGTCCAAAGGATTCTCCCTTCTTTCACTTGATAAGGTCATCTCAGCAACAAGTTGCATTCATTATAGGTCAAGCAAGTTGACCTTAAAAAAAATTTCATCGGCCCTCTAGACATGAGGACTTATTAACAGAGGGTTCAGTCTCTTTATTTAAACAACAATCACATTTTCCAGGGCTCCAACATCCCATACTTACATACAACATTACGATCCACTAGATCATTCATCTTTTAGACTCATAAAATCTTGTAATAGGATTCTACCATTTTTCATTTAGGTCTTTACCATTAATGCCTACCAACATATATGTACTCCTAAAAGAGTAGTTATTAGTCTGACAAAGGAACAACAAAATTCCTCTGCTGAAATTCCAGCTAGAATTTCCAAGGTATAGTTTAAATTTGTTGTCCTTCTCCTCAAAGAACTTGTGCAGATAATAAACAATATTTTTATTGCAAAGAAGCTCTTTCTAACATGTTCATCTTAGCCTTGTTATACCAGTCTCATGAATGACCTCTGGCCTATCCAGAACTAGTGTTTGAAATCTGCTCTGATACAACCTTGTAAGACATCCAACCCCCTAAGTACCTTTTTAAGGAATGGGGTACTAAAATTTCACTTTTCCTCAACCATCTTCAAGCCTCTTCCTGAGGAAACCATCGTCTTCTACTCGTCGAGAGATTTCCAATGACTATAAGTATGGTCAAAATTGAGTTGTGGGTTGAAAGTTATGGCCTCTTAAACATTTAGGGCCTTTATTGGACTAAGGCTTCTTTACTGCCAAGTGGCTCCATGTCACCTATGTCATCTGATGTGGCACTAACGTTTCATAACATGTCACCCTATAGCACAAACATGGTTGTTGGTGTGGCACCTGCCACCCAATCCACCGGGTCCTTGGCTTATCGGGCCCCGACATTCCATGCACCCAACACTTACCCCTCATTTTCGTGAGATCTAATTTAACCAGGTGTTGACACTTGTCCATCGAGGACATCGACACATCAGGACCTCGAGGCATTGGCCATTCACATTTCACATGGCCCTAAAAGGCCCAATCCATTGTTGAGTTGGCACCTCACAAACGAGGCTCTGCCACATAATACCACATGTCTTAATCGTGGCACGACACATGGTCACCGTCACCTTGTGACATGTGGCACTCATTTTCCTCAAGAACCACCTTCTCGTTAAGCCAAATCCAGCTTGACAAGTGGCATGATCACCACGTGACATGTGGACCTCCCACGTGGACTAACATGGTATAGATGTCATAATTGTACTATGATCTCACCCAATAGGACACTGACACCTCTCCATCGAACATTAGTTTGGTTATGTCGTCTAATTTCATGTTGGGACATCGACCCTCGAGACCTCAGCCCTTCTACATTTTTCATAGCCTCAAAATGCCCGATCCAATATGAGCTGGCACCTAGGACACACGACCCTATCCCCAACTGGCCACCTGTCTTGACCCGTGGCCCCGCCACTGTCTACCATCTGACATGATGCATGGCACTCATTTCCTTCATGGAATTCTAACCAAATATGTCTAATCAACGTGACATGTGGCACCACCATCGTGTGGCATGTGGCCCTCCCATGTCACGACACGTGGGCCATTCGTCGTGCGACATGTCACCACTGGGTATTGGACATCGGGACTTTCCCACACGTAGTATAAACTTCGAAAACGCTTGTTGCCTAAGATTACGAGATGATTAACTAAGTTAATCCTGATGATTATGAGATAATTAATTAGGTTAATCTCAGGATTACACCTAGCACCTTTACCACAAGATCTACGGCTAAGATCTGGCGACTATCATTTAGGGGCACTGACATAAGATTTTAGGTCTGACTTGGCCCCACACTTAACACATGGATGAATCAACCTTCGCCATGTGGCATCCTATTCCACATTGGCTTCCTACATTCATGTGGAATCTAAGGAGGACACATGTCGTCACCAGGTAATCACGAACGTCGGGTCATTATCTCCTTATTGTTCTCATGTAAAATAAAACTCCCCGGTGGTACAAGCTCTGATTGAATTTTCCCAACGGAGATATACGATGTATATTTGTCCACCCTTGTATCCAATGGCTCAAGTTTATAGCACTTTCCATAGAAATTGTTTTCTATGGTTATTTCCTCCTTTGTTATTCATCAAGGTGGCTTGGGGTCTTGTACGCGTGAGTTCTCTTTTTCTTCCCCCTCACTGATCCCTCTAGTGGTATCATGGCCAGTAATTTTAAGGATTTACCCCATAGTCAGTTGTTGGCATTTTTTTTCAATTAAATAATTAATACGTTTACATTGTTTGTATGTCATGGCATGGTAATCATCAATCATGATTAATTACAATTTGGGGGAAATAGGGGTATTACATCAGGAATATGAATGCCCAATGAATAATTGATACCATAAACCATATATTTGTTGTATATCCCAGAGTGTGGGTTAATATCACAGCTGACCAATTTGAGGAAGGAAAAAGAGAAGCGGTTAGGAGGGCTAGGATGAAGATCATAAAAAAGATGGACAAGGAGTTAAGGGAGAGACTTAGGAAGAAGAAATTGCAAGTATACACAAGACTAAGAAGTGTGCCTCAAGTTCCTCCCAGTGACCCTAAGCTCCCTCAACCAGAACCTTCTCCAACACCAACAAGTTGTCCTCCTCCTAGTCCTATTTTTCCAAAGACTAATGACATAGATTTGAATATTGACATAAACATTGTCTTGGAAAATATCAATGTACTTGTACCTCTAATAAAGATTATTAAGATTCCTTTGATGAAAATCAAAGTTCATAAGTTATTTAGGGTACAAGGTGAACCTATGGATCCTCCTATAATGCTACAAGCTAATCATTTTAGACCACAATATGATGAGCACCCACCTTTCTTCATATCATTGCAAATGAGCAATAAAATATTGAATAATTGTATGCTTAACTCAGGAGTGATTGCAAATATCATGTCCTTGAATGTAATGAAGCAATCGGGTTTGGAAACCTCAAGGCCTTACATAAATGTTTGTGGGATTTAATCTAGGGCCATTCCCATGCATGGTGTAATAGAGAACGTGAAGGTCTTCCTTGATCGATATCATGAGATAGTTTTCCTAATGGACATTGTGATCATAGATGTCCTAGATGTTCTGGGAATATTCTTGTCTAGAAAGTGTGTTGCAACATTGGGTGACACTTTATAGATGGATTTGACCTACGTTGCTATACTTATGGATGATAAAACAAGTGCCCTCCTGACCAACTTTTCAATGGCAAAGAATCATGTGGAAGAAATTGACCTCAACCCACAAACCGAGGAGATCCTCGAAGTCATCAAGGAATCTCTTCAAGACTTTTTCCCATATGATTTTCCATTCGCCCAATAAGAAGACTTTGATGATATAGAATGGCCTAAAAGTGAAGATTGCCAATAATAACTAGACAAGTACAAATGCAAAGAAATTGGCTCTGTCAAAATATTAAAGAACGATGATAAGGAGTTATTGGTTAGACTGAGGCAAGATGATGTTCTTAGTACAAAATCCCATCCCCCTCCCTCAAAAAAATATACCAGGGTAATACAAGAAGCAATCGATTTTAAAGGAGGGGATTACAAACAAGGATATTTGGACTTAGAGTGGGATACAAGGAAGGGGCAATCTGAAACATGAAAGGACTTTGAGAAACTTTGGTTGTGTCCCTACAAGACTCAAAAGAAGTCTGTCAATGACTCCTACTACCTATCCATATTGCATAGGAGGAGGTGTCCACTACTAGTTATTGGGTTCCTTCTCAAACCCCATCATGGGGAAGAGACTTGACTTCTTAAACTAACATATATTAGGATAGGTAGGTTAGGCATTTGCATCTTACATTACATTTGTATATATGTAGCGTCATGCCTGTCATTCTAGTATAGTTGCATCTTCTTGCATATACATGTTGAATTCTTGTTTGCATATAATGAATACATGTTAGGAAATTGCATTTCATCATTGAATATTTGTCTTTACCATTTTGTA
>ML777526.1:431197-443926 GCA_009831015.1 Picea engelmannii | reverse complement strand
CCCGTTCACCACACCCCATCCCACCTCCCCCCTGAGATCCTCCTCCTCCTCTCCATTCTCCACCCACCCCAACCCCTCATGTGCTAGGTGTGCGGACCAAACAAAACTCCTGAATAACCTGAGCACTATGAAAAAGGACTTGGAGGATATCAAATTGCTGAAAAAAGACTTGGAGGCTATCAAACTGACAACGCTCGACGCACAAAGCAGGGAAGTAGACCGTTGGAGAAGAGTGGACACCATGATGATGTTCATGCAAGATCTTCAACAGGCCATCGTGGAACGTGGGAAAGGCAAAGCACCGACAAAGCAGGTTTTCGTAGGACTGCGTCTTGGTCCAGGTTTTTAGGGTCTGTATTGTTTTTTCTTGGCTTCTCTCTGCACTATAATTATGTGCCTCGGCCCTGTGCGACCCAGTAGTATAGTTTATTTTCAGTAGATTGTCTCTGGCGACGATGGTTCCCCAACTAGGCACCAAGGCCATACTATTTTTTGGACATGTGGTGCAGTGGTTTCCCTTTTGGGCACTACGACCACGTGGTTATTTGCATCTCAGACAACTGTACTTTTTTTTAAAGGAATCAATACATTACTCTAACTTACAAAAAAAAAAAATTGTAAGATAGATATCATTAATTTTACATTATAGTTTATTTATTAATATTAATATAAAATAGTATATACATGTATATATCCATTTTAATAATTTCTAGGTACAAACCTTTATTATCATAAACAAAATCAAAATTCCAAATTTACATTTAAAAACATTAAAAACAATATTAAATAAAATTTAAATAATTGTTTATACTATTCTATAATAAAAAGTGTTATGGCATTATATAAATTACTATAAATCTTGGTACAATGTTATAATATTCTATAAATTATTAAATCTCATGTTGTGGTGGGTCGGACTCGTGATACATAAGAATGACTATAAATGTTAACCCTCTAAAATTGTTGGGTGCAAAATGTATATGACGGAAGTGTTGGGTGCAAGATATATATTAAGGAACAAGCGGGACATGAAAAATGAAAAATAAAAACATCAAAAATAATAATAATAATAATTTATTTTTAAGGTCACGGCCAAGCCACACCAAATTGGTGTAAAGTCTACGGAGGTATACATACCCTACCCCCCTTTGGATTTGAACTTGTGACCTCTTAAGAGGAAACACGTGTTCTTAACCATTAGGCCCACTCAGGCTGTATTGTATAAATTACTATAAATCTTGGTACAATGTTATAATATTCTATAAATTACTAAATCTCATGTTGCAGTAGCACGTGATGCATAAGCATGACTATGATTCTTTAAGTAAAAAGTGTATTGTATAAATTACTATAAATCTTGGTACAATGTTATAATATTCTATAAATTACTAAATCTCATGTTGTGGTAGCACGTGATATATAAGCATGACTATGAATGTGAACTTGCTACTCCGGAATTGTTGGATGAAGCGTGACTATGATTCTGTAAGTAAAAAATGTTATAGCATTATATAAATTACTATAAATCTTGGTACAATGTTATAATATTCTATAAATTATTAAATCTTATGTTGCGGTAGGTGTGACTAGTGATACATAAGCATGACTATAAATGTGAACCCGCAAGTCTGGAATTATTGGGTGCAAAATGTATATGACGAAAGTGTTGGGTGCAAGATGTATATCACGGAACATGGGGAACATGAAAAATGAAAAATAAATATAAATATAAATAATTGATTGAATAAAATTTAACAAAACATTATCACATATTAATAATGAATACGATATTTGATATTAATATTATATGATAGATATCATTTATTTTACTTTATAGTTTAGTTATTAATATTAATATTAGATAGTATATACAAGTATATATCCATTTTAACTCTAGAGTCAAGAATGATCAATTTGTAGGTACAAACCTTTATTATCATAAACAAAATCAAAATTCCAAAATTTCAATATTGCATTTAAAAACATTAAAATAATATTCAATCAAATTTAAATAATTGTTTATATTTTTCTTTAAGTAAAAGGTGTTATAGTATTATATAAATTACTATAAATATTGTTACAATGTTATAATATTCTATAAATTACTAATCTCATGTTGTGTCGGTCGGACTCGTGATACATAAGCATGACTAAAAATGTGAACCTGCATGATACATAAGCATGACTAAAAATGTGAACCTGCGACTCCGCCAAGCTCAGTGTGTCACATATATTTTATTCTACTATATTTTTATACGTGCATTTCATTTCATTTGGTGCAATAGCTTAATATATATAGTTTTATGTGTATTTATCTTTTCCGTATTCTATACTTAACCATCGTTTTTCCTAAAGTTGTGAACCCGTGTATAGTGAAGTTTGCGAGTTTCAGTGGTCTGGGGTCAAATTGCAAATGACAAAAGTGTTATATGCAAAATGTGTATCATGGAATTGTTGGGTGCAAAATGTCTATGATAGAAGTGTTGGGTGCAAGATGTATATCACGGAACACACGAGACATGAAAAATGAAAAATATAAATAAATATAAATAATTAATTGAATAAAATTTAACTAATGAATACAGTATTTAATATTAATATTATAGGATAGATATCATTAATTCTAGAATCTTCCATCTTCTTGGTTCAATTGTCTTCACATTGATTTCTACAAATTGTATCCAAGATGGTATCACCAAATAATTGTACCAACAATTAAGTTGTTCAGGGTAAATTAACTTTTAATTTACTTTTAATTAACTCAACAAATTAATTTTTAATTTTGCAGGTAAATTAACTTTTACGCAGGGACTACGCTCCCATGTAACACTTGTTTGTATTGGTGGCGATGGAAATAATAGCAATCTTAGGAGATGTGTTATTTCCTTGATTTCTTTGCTTAATCAAATTAAAGACATTGATAGGAAGAGTGACTAAGAATTAGACTTATCTTTTTAATTATAAAAGTCAAATAATATATATTTTAATTCAGGATACAAATGGTAATGTTGTATGGTTGCTTAAGTGTTCTAACATTATATAGTTATTGGGTTGCTTTGGATAAAGAAACTTGGAAATTTAATATAAGTTATATTTAAATACTTAATTTTATACATTATGCATTTAAATATCAATGTTGTTGTATAAAATATTATTATTACATTAAATTTGTATAGTTATTTAGGTTCTTCTCTATTCTATTCTAAGAGTATTTGTTCATTTTTGTTCACATTAACCTATTATGCATGTAAGTATTACTATTGGTAAAAATTGTGGACAAATCTTGATATGCATGACCAAGGGAACTACAAGTGGACATAGAAGAACTTTGAAACTTGAATGTTGGTATTATAGGTTGGATTATAGTTGGACTTATGCCCAACAATATAAACTCGGAGACTCGACTATGGGCATTAAGAACAAACCATCAAATATGAAGTAATATACAATCACCTAATATGCTAAAAAAGACACTAGCTATTCATGAAAGATGTGGAGAAATTATAATTGATAGTATAATTGAGAAATTACAATTCCTCGAAAGTACACATCAAATGAAGTCAAAACTAGAAGCAATGAGTATATTTCTTAAGATAGTATGAAACTACCCTTGGAAGGATAGTAAACTTATTATTAGAATGAGAAGAAGGAAAAATTATAAAGAGACAAGAGTTCCAAGAAAGGAAGTAAAGTTTCTAAGTTTGATCCCCAATGTTAGTTGTAGATATCTCATCAAGTTACCTTATGAAGGAAGGGTAAAGGACAAACTTGTCAATTTTCTAATGATAACCAACATGGAAGGATGACATGAACATAAAAGAGTAATAGATAGATACTTGAGGTGTGTGAGTAGAAGTTTCACAAACGAGTGTAAGTAATCAACAAGAAGCAGTAGCCTATCCTAGAACATGATGGAAGATTTTGGATTTAGAATCACGATGAAATAACTTAGCACTCTTGAGGTATCCTATGAGTGAATAATCCCATGACAAATGGTTGTTGAATCACATAAGTATTTTGATGAGTGCTCGAATTGACATCTTTTTACAACCCGTCTAATAATTTTTGCTCAACTTTTTCCCATTTTCACTTCCATATTCATAACACTTTCCATCCACAATGACACATTTTGGTTAAAGTGCAAGCACTCACTCAACATGTCATTTTCAATACTTATTTGTGTATGTTTTTTAGGAGAATATTATTTTTCGTGCTAACAATGTTTTACAGGAACAAGCTGCGCAAATACCTTCCCAAAATGAGAGCTACAATTATTGTTCAAGAGAAATTGTTGTAACTTTGGTCGTTGCTGCAACTCACAGTGTTGTGACTCGTGATGTTGCAACTCTCACTAGATCGTTGTTGCAACTCCACAACAACTCAGCAGTCAACCATATAGTTGTCACTAGGAAATGACGAATCAGCCAACAACTGCTCGGAAATACGACGAAGGAAGTTGGGAGCCAGTATGGAAAGGACAACTCAACCACCACCAGTCGTGGTCGATTTTAGCCAACACACACTTGATTTTTTCTTTCTTTAAGAAAATACAATGTAAAAATGAGACAATCAATCCTCATGGTTGTCCATCGATCTTCTTAGCTCACTTTAGAAGTAGTTAGTTTGTATAAATATGTCTGCTCTCTCTGAGCCGGGGGAGAGGAAATTCAACAAATAGTTTGTAAGATGGAATTGTATTGAAGCTCCATCTTTTCATTTAATTAAAGTTTTGTTTAGTTCCTATTCGATTGATGGTGTGTTGAGTGTCTACTGCATTCTTAGACCAATACCTTGTCTAAGGAGGTAGCCCCCCCCCTTAGCTCGGTACTGTTTGTATCTTTTATAGTTCGTAAAAGTAGTTATAATTGCATTTCTATTTTCTTATTTCTTTCAACGAATTCCTTCATTAACATCTCGTTGTTCTCCATTGTTGTAGCTTTTGATTGCTAAATTGCAAGGTAGTGATCTTTGATTGATAAGCAAGTCATTGTAGTTTCTCTTCCTCATTTATTTCCAACAATTCCTCTATAAAAACATTGTGTTACAACTCTGTTGTTTCCTCATTGTTGTAACTCTGACTTCGTCGCTTTATGAGAACATTCTCGAACCTTGTTTATTGAATGGTCGAAGTGTAGGTGTAACATCTTTCATTAATTATCGTTTATTTCCAACAATTCCTCTATTTAACTTTGGTGTAGCATTAGTATTACCTTGTTGTGATCCTGGATGATGTAACTTGTGCTAATGTAACTCTTGTTGCTGGAACTCTCGTTGCTATGACTTTGCATCTAGTTTTCTAATTAACAACTGTGTGGTTTTACAATTGAGATAGCCTATTTTCCTTGTTTACAAGCATAGTGTGGTTTAATTCTTATAAGTTTAGGTACATGAGCCATAACATAGCTATCATGATAATCAAGATCACTTTAATACTTGGAAAAATCATCTTTACTTTCCTGCAAGAGTAATTTACTTTTTCACAAGTGTGATTTACTTTCCTCCAAAAGCAATTTACTTTCCCCCAAGTGTGATTTACTTTCTTGTAAGAGTGAATTACTTTTTTGCAAGTGTGATTTATTTTCGTGCAAGTGTGATTTACTTTTTCGCAAGTGTGATTTACTTTCGTGCAAGAGTGCCATTTACTTTCCTCCAACGTGTGCTTTCATTTATACAACTCTGTATTTAGCATAATCCAATTCAGTGACTTGTTAAAACATTTTGGTATCTTGCCTTGTGATATTCGTTCAAAAGTACTACAATTCATTGGATATTACAACATTATACTTGCATATACAGTGCACGACAGTTCGTAAGTAAAATATGACCTCAGATTGATAATTGAATGCACACTCTCCAGTTGCTTGCTAAGTTAAATAGGAAGTAACTGAAAAGTTTGTCATATTTCCAAATAGGAACATGATAAGAATCACCATAAGTTATAAATAAGGACAATGCTTATTAGGAAGTAATTGTTGTCAATTAACCAATTGAGTTAAATAATTGGGAGAATGATGTGGACCATTTTAAGGAACTATAGAAAGAACAATGACATTAGATTAAAGTGGTAACGAACCCATGAGTGTCTCTTGGATGGGAATAAAGTAGACCAGTCGCAAATTATGAAAATCCACAAGAAAAAGAGGTAAACACCTTAACATAAATGTGATATTTCCTAGCAAGTAAAAGATTAGTGATAGTTGAGCAGTGTGCCCAAGTTGAATCACAACAATATGGAATTATTATGATTAGATCAAATAATTAAAGCTTGAATGACTCCCTTAAGTTGTATACATAATGGGTAGCATTGAAGTGTTAGGGGAACTTGTTATACCAAAAATCGCTACATTAATTGCATTTGTGATATGGCTTAGCCCTTTTCCCTAACTTGCAAACTTAAATCCCATCCTCCTTCATCAAACTCATCTAAAAAACATTTTTGTTGCCATCCATAGGTCACCTGTGTGCAAACTGTGGATGTTCGTGCCTTGCTAGTTTGCAACTCATGGATGCCCTCAAAAAATATGAAAAAATAAAATATTCCACAATTTTGGACGAGTTTTCGTTTGAGCTTGTTCCCAAACTCCCCTTGGCCCATAAACAACGAAATTCAACCACCTCAACCCCTCAAGGATGGTATAAAGACATCTTTGAGGGCATGGATGAGGGGGACAACCTAGGTGCAAGATTATGTTGATGAATTTGCAAGCTTACCATTTTCCTTGATCCTTTCAGTAGCATCCCCTTGATCTGGAACTTGCTTTCCAACATTCCTTCCTCTTCCATATGTGGTTGTAGGGTGTGTTCCTATCCCTTCTGAGTCACTTGAGGAAGAGCCATCGTGTTGATTTGATGCTTGAAGGACCAGTGGAGGAACCTAGGCGGTTGGTTTCAAGGTACAATCGGTAGTTAGAGTCAGGTTGTAACTACCTACTTATATTGTTTTCAATAAAAGAGTTATCTTTCCCTATATACATATGTAAACTGATTCAATCTATGATATACGTTAGTTTACTTCATATACTTGATTTTTTTCACATTATATGTATGGTTTGAATTCATAACTATCTTGTTGCAGTAAAGACTTGGTCTCTTTTTGTTGGTTGATACCAATAGAGATCAAGAGCAAAATCAAAGGTGGAAAGCGAGGATCTACATCAGAAGTAGGATACAAAGTATGAGGCCTCTCCTTCTCTATTTCCCTCCTTCTTTCCTTAAAGTAGTTATTTCATTATAACATTGTTGTGTGTGAGGGTAGGTTATGTCTTTTACATATGGTCTCGCTCTATTGTGACATGACCCAAGGTCACAAGGGAAAAATCCCTAACAGAATTGGAGACCATACTAGGGATCTTTCTCCTAGTTTGGGTCAGTCAAAGATTTTCTTGTGTTGTCTTGATTATTGTGAGTTTCATGTTTTATGAGCTTTTCTTTCAAAGCATCTACCATTTAGAAACTTTTTCTAAGTTTTTGGAAGCCTCCTTCTGGATTGGATTTTTTCTTTTTTCAAGTTTTATTGATCCATCTGTGCTTTTTCCATTTATGAGTCACGTATATCCACAATTTTCCCTTGTATGACCCGCGGATATTCGCTAGTCCTAGTGTACACAGTCACGTATCTGTGTAAGAAACTTGTTTTTTAAGCCTTTCTCTATATTTTGGGAGGGTCTGGTTTGGTTCTTCAATATAATCCGAGCCTTCTTGGTTTGATTTTGCTTTTGATTGTTGTGTTAAGTCTCTTGAAACTTTGAAATCATCTGAAAGATCTTGATTTTTGTTAGGTTAGTCTTTTGGTTATAAGGTTTTTTAGGTGGGTCGAAAGGTCAATCATGTGTGGTTGGGATGAGTTTCTAGTTTGAATGCTATGTTTCAGTGATTCTTGACTATTTTCTTTCTTCCTCTTTACCTTCTTCCCTTTGTTCATAAAAGAAAAAGGAAAATTGCATTTCATTTCTTTTAGTAATAGAAAAGACAAAACTACTTGTTTGTTGGGCATTCTTGTCTGATTCCCTTGTCTGAACTTTTCAAGAAAATATTTTTCTTACTAGCACGCAGGTCTTTATGCATGTTGCTTGCTTTGGTAGAAAGAAATAGAAAATGAAAAAACCCAGGTTTTTGCTAGTTAGGTCTCTTTCTTTCGTTGCATTGTTTGCATTGTTATTTGAAAAAGAAAAAAGATACTAGCATAAGAAAAATTTGCATTTCACGGTTTGAAGGATTGTTCATGCATTTTCTTTTTTGAAACTTTTTTTCATCGAAGAATTAGTGTACAGTTTTATTTTCCAGTGTTCTTATACGCTTCATTTTCGCAAGAATCTCAAACAACATCAGTTTCACTCCATACCCTTTGAGAAAAAACAATCGCTAAAACGAACGTTAAACTTAAAATGTACTAGACTTTGTTTCTGGGGTTCACAAACAATTTTAGGGTTAGGGCCTTGAATTAGGATTGGAGAGATAACTCTCCAAGGCCATTGAACAAACATAGGAGTCTGAGTTAGGGAGAGTCAAATCCAATTGTCGTATAAGTATAGTCTGGAAACTCCTCTAACACAGGATTCAAACACGAGGTCGCATAAAGGAGAGTCGAGGAGATATCCCCTCCAAAGCTTAATTGAGCGTAGTGGAGAGATCATATATTGGGCGTTTTTCCTGAAGTGATATTGACCCATCTGGTGTCAGTTCTTTGGAAGAGTTTCAGACTCAGTTACCCTTCCCATATGTTCGATCCCGACTGTCAACTATACCCCCCGGACGCTGACTGTAAGTTGGTGACCTTAGTTTCTTTTCTTATGGATCTCAAAGGTGACTACAGGTTTTTTTCATGGTACATGAGGTAGATGTTGTATCACACTTTTCAGTATTGTTGGAGGGTGCCTCACGAAGCGTGGGTGCTTACACTAGATAAGGCTAGTTAGTGGAGGTCGGGATAACTACTTCTCACTCCTTCGTTCATTAGTCCACGAGGCTTAATCAACCTGTGCCTCCGTCCGGAAGGTCCCTTTCCACTTTTTCATTGCTTTGGACTCAAGACCCTATCCACCCGAGTTGAAGATTTGGAAAAGTTGTTTGCTTGTGATGTTTATCTTAGGACTTTTTAGTGGAGTGTTGCTTTGTATTGTTGGCCTTAGGTTGTGTCAGTATCACCACTTTTGGACCATTGATTCAAGGTGGTCGATCAACCGCTTCGATGGTCGGGAAGGAGCCCTGGTCTTTCTATTGGAAGTGTGGAACCGCCTCCTACGAGGCGTGGGTTTTTATATCACTAGTTCATCAAAGTTGGTGTGTGACACTTTTATGGACATGAAAAATCGTCCAAGGGACGAACTTGCGCATAAGAACGATTTGACCAAAGTTCTTGAGGATACCAACCAAGGGACCCATGCCCAAGGGAATTCTTATGCTTTTCCATTATTTGGAAACGTTGGTGCCCCCTTGATGGCCACTTTGAACATTCTTGGGTTGAATGTAGGACTATTGGTTTGGTTATGTGCCACTTTGAATGTCTTGAATGCTCTCGATACTTCTCAGATAAGAAATTTATGTCATGGGCATCATATGGATGCTGACCCTTTACCTTCTGCATTGACGAAGTCTACTCCTTCTCCTTCTTCCTATTCTGGTCAAAGTCTATCTACTAGTAACAAAAAGTCTAAAAGGAAGAGGAAGAGTAAGAAAAAGAGTACATGAACCTTTGCTAGTCATGTTGGGGACCTGTCACGAGCCTCTGTGAGTCATGTTGGGGGTAAGTAACCAGCCTCTGCAAGTCATGCGGGAAGAAAATGTCCAGTCACTGCTAGTCATGTTAGAGTCTTGTCACCAACCTCTGCTAGTCACATTGGAGACGTGTCACCAACCTCTGCTAGTCATGTTGGGGGAAACCAACCAACCATTGCAAGTTATGCTGGAAGCACAAGTCTAGTCATTGCTAGTCATACAGGACAAATGAAATCAACCTTTTCTAGTCATGTTGGGGTTATATCAACAACCTCTGTGATTCATGTTGAAGACAAGTGACCAACTGTTGCAAGTCATGTTGGGGGCACAAGTCTAGTCACTGCTAGTCATACTGGACAAACGTCACCAACCTCTAGAAGTCATGTTGGAGATAAGCACCTAGCCGCTGCAAGTCATGCTGGGGGCATTGATATTGTTGAGAAGCCTAGACGTATAGGACGTAAGCCCAAGTTCCTTTGTAAGGTTTGTGAGGGAGACCACCTTACTCATTTGTGCCCTGAGATTTAAGTGGTACGAAGATTATGGTCCTTGTCTGACGACCCTTCTAGTTTTGAGTCATCTTCGGTTTCCCAACAATCTATTGAATCATTGGGTGATGAAGTGGTCGTGTCGATGCAATATTTGGTTGAAACCACTCTCATGTTAGAGGGTGATGCATCTCTTGATCGTGTTGTCTCTTATCCTATTCAACCAGTGGTTGAGGAAGTGGTCGCACCGATGAAATCTTCCATTGATCCCACTCTTCTATTGGAGAGTGATGAGTCTACCAAAGTGGTCTCGTCGATGCAATCTTCAACTGATCCCACTCCTCTTTCGGAGAGTGATGGATCTTTCAACTATGTCTTTAACATTTCCAGTTCAGTATATTCTTAACAAGGGGGCATTCTACTATCTTCAAGTACGCTCCCTCCAAGTCCTAGGATGGTTTCCTTTGATTGGAATGATCTTGTAGAGCCTCAACTTCCTTCTTCTCCACCTTTCCAGATAACAGTTCTAGTTGAATCTATGTTGAAAGGTGTTTGTCGATGTATTGTAGATGAAGGATCCTCTGCAAGTATTTTATCCTTCTCGGCTTGGCAAGCTTTGGGTTCTCCCAAGCTTGTGTCATCTACCAGTGAGTTGTTGGCTTTAGACAAAAAACGTAGTGAATGTTTGGGGATTCTTCCTTAGTTTCTTATTACCTTAGGTGGGAAGAATGTTATAATCGATCTGTTGGTGGTGGCAGGTCGTTTAGACTTTAATATGCTTCTTGGGCATGATTATGTTTATGTTATTAATGTTGTGGTGTCTACACTATTTCGTGTGATGCATTTCACTCAAAATGGAATCATTGTCACTATTGATCAACTTTCATATGATAATCACCATCCTAGTTCGATTTCAACTCAGGTTTCCCCTTTATATGTTCCTAGTGTTCAAGTAGACTCTTCCCTGCCACAGGTGAATTATGTGGCATCTTATCCTCGTTGTTCAATTCCTTCTGAGAAGGAATCTTTATAGTCATGTTTTCCTTCTCAGGACAAGGTCTCGACAATTAATCAGGTGGTGTATCCAATGGGGTCTTGTGATTCTTCACTTCCCCCTTTTGTTCTGAGGGATTGTGTTTTTTCTCTTGAGTCTGATCTTGTTGTTTGTAAGACCTCGAGCCCTGGTATTTGTGAGCTATCAAGCCCCAATTTCATGGATTTTGAGTTGCCTTCAGACAAAGCTATCCTTGAAGATATGATTACGGATTTTTGACCACTTCTTGAACTTATTTGTTACCAAAGAAACCCTTTGCCTAAGCCTAACAATGGGCTCTACCTAGAGATCTACTATGCATAAGTCACAAGGTTGTGCAGTCCTCTGTACATATTGTACTTTTAGGGTTTCTTGTTTTCAAGTTTTGTATCCCTTAGCACATGTTTTTATCAGAGGTTTCTATATTGGACTTATTAACTTCTGGGTAAGTGTTTTTGGTCTTATATACAGGACTCTGGAGACATTTTATTTGGTACATTTTCATTCCATGTTGATCCATTATGAGACGTAATGATCTTGAAATTGACATATAGATTACATTATCCCCATCATGCATTTTTGCATTATCCGTTTTCTGTTTCATTTCGCATAAGGATCAATCCCACTGAGTTGCAACATGGAACCATCTTTGTTGTTTAGAAGTGTTGTAATTCACATGGTAGAGTCTATCTTCCATGAGCGTCCTAGCTTTGCATTTTGGCGCTCATGCTGCAAGTTTCTATTTAGGCTCGGGAGTCTTGTTTAGCCCCACCATGACTCTGTGTCGAAGCTGCATATCTTCTTCTCAATATTTTTTTGGCCATTACCTACAAGACTCCCCCTATCACATGCTGATACTTATGTCAACACCTCTTCATATTCTTCATCATGTATTTTGTTTCTTACTAGCATGTAGGGTAGGGTCATTTCCGTCTGCACAATGCATTTATCTGTATCATTCACATATCCATCATAAGGTCCACCCCATCCGTTCACGACATCATACCTTCAAACTACTTTAAAGGTGTTGTTTACGAATGGTAGAGCTTACCTCTTCATGGGTTCCCTAGTTAGTCCCTCACTAGCATTTTTGACACCCATGTTGCAGTTGTTTCAGTAGGATTGGAAGCCCTGTTTAGCCCCACCATGTCTTTGCACTGAAGCCTCATGACTTCCTCTCAATCTCTTTCTAGCTAATTCACCAACGGGGCTTCCAAAATTTTGTTGAGTTGCAATTGCATTGCATATTAACTACTCATGCTTTTAGGCCTAATGTCAGCTTCAACTTGCTATTGTTGAACCATTTTCTTATGCATTCCTATCAGTTGCTAGCCTTGCAATTTATTCATTTGCGAATTGACACCTTAATCCCCGAAGGAGACATTCCCTTGAGTGTCCTTGCACTACACATGCTTCCTTGCATTAAGCATAGGTATTTTCCTTGTGCTTTGGAACTAGTTTGCTTTCCCATGACACTCATTTCCTCCACTATAC
>ML777526.1:394545-412199 GCA_009831015.1 Picea engelmannii | reverse complement strand
CAACCCAACAATGACATCCAATAACACCCAAAATGCCCAAGCAAGAAGAACTTTCTAAAGAATTACAAACATTTAAAGATTTCACTCACCTCTAACAACTAATGGATCTTTAATTTAACCTCAAGCCCATGGATAACCATAAATGACACCTATAAACCTTATCACAGGGTGAAGTTTTGATGATGAAAATGTCAACAATAAACTATATGCAAAAACACATTAAATCTTTACTTAAAACCCACCACTCTTAACTTAACTTATTTAAATTAACCAAATCCAATAATTTGTAAACATTATTTTGGTCAAAGATTCATGTATAGAAATACTGTATTTTAGCCCATGGAATAGTACAATTAGTAAGTCGTACACACACTCTCGATACAAAAAGGTTACGGGTTCAAAGCTTGTGTTCTTGTTACCATTCACAAATATGGGAAAGTATTGATGAGTTTTCTAGTAAAAAAATGAAAAAATACAAAGAGATTACAGATTCAAAGCTTGTGTTCTTGTTACCATCCACAAATATGGGGAAGTATTGGTGAGTTTTCTAGTTTAAAAAAAACAAAACAAAAACTGTAATTTGGTTAATGATTCATGTTTACTATGCTTCTATGACTAAGAGGCTGTATTTTGGTTAATGATTCATGTTTACGAGGCTTTAAGTCATAAAGTTCTTCGCAATGGTTGGGGTAGTTGGTTCTTTTGGGTTTTGTTTAATGTTTTTTGGGGCTGCTTATTTTGAGAGTTTGGGATTGTCCCAATCACTTATTATTAATACTACACAATTTTTCTGTTGATTTACAATATAAATACAGAAGAGAGTGAGCAGGTAAGGGAGAAGAATCCAGGGTGAGGGAGTTGCAGAACTGTGACGAAAGCAAAAGCTTTTTCTCTCTTCTTTCGACAAATCATTTGACGTTTAACTGTTTGAGGTGCCCTGGTTGGATATAGGGCACCGAGATACTCAAATTCTAGGAGTTTTTGGGCAGATTTTTAATTTAAACGGAAGGAATTTAGGGGTAAAAATGCAAGTAATCAATAGGCTCCGGCAGCTGGATGCGTTTCCAAAGATCAATGAGGATTTCTACAGCAGGACTCTATCTGGTGGTGTCATTACACTCGTCTCCTCCGTTGTGATGGTCCTGCTCTTCTTCTCCGAGTTTTGTAAGTTCCTTTTTCTCCTTTCCTTCCTTATTTTAGCTCTAATTTGCGGCCTCCATACAATTCATATGCTCTGAACATGCGCGCCTATTTCGATCCCAGATTGCGATCTGTATTGAAGGATTCCGTGTAGTGTTAAGAAAACATAAAATATGGTTCCTTTCACGTATTGCATGTTTAGTAAATGCAAATCATGCTTTCGGCCATAGAATGCTAATCGACGATGCATTTAGCTCAACTGTCAGTGTGGAATCTATCAACCAGTGGCAATACTTGAAACCCACAAAAGATCTGTAAGGTTGCTGTAATATAAAAAAGGCATATTCTCATTTGGGGATTTGGAACTCTTACATGTTCAAGGTTCAATATTGGACCGAAATCCTCCAGCGGGATTTTTACCTTTACATATAATTAATACATTTCCTGATCTTAGCACGTAAAAACATTGCGCAAACTACGAATTGAACCCAGGACCCGCCCCTAGCCTGTGACTCTACCACCGATCTACACGCCCTCTCGAGGATGGGCAAAGTGACATGTTCAGGTGTGGGTTGACACTCCAACTTGCCTCTCAAGCCAAATCAGTCATTTAGACCTGGGGCTATGGAATTCCTAGCCACAACTACGGCATTGATACCCTGTAGAGCCATTGGACATGCTGGGGATCGAACCCAGCACTGGTCCCCAGCCAATGGGCTGCTTTACGACTGAGCTACATGCCCTTTTCATGATGGGCAACACTGTGTTCAGTTTTGGATTGACACTCCAATATGGTACAGCCTTTCCATCATCCTATCAAGTCAATAGTAAGGATTCAATACCCTTTTTTCTAACAAGTAAACTAAGTCGATTCTGCATTGTTCTGAACAAGTTGTTGCCTTTATTACTATCCTACAGCTTGAAACTTTGGTTCAAGCACACAAGGAAAAACACTACCATTGGAAAAAGATTGATTGTGTTGGTGCTATCAGGACCGAGGTCATATGCTCCCCGTTTTTACAGGATCAGTCTTCACAGCAGTCCCCACCCCTCTGCTTTATTCCCAAAATGTTTGAATTTTTTCATGAAATTTGAGACCTGGGGGATTGTTGGCTTGCATATTTTTGCTCTTCAGTTCAATTGGATGGCTTGCTATCCTATCAACCTTGAAAACTTCCTCTAGTAGGCTCCACCTTCAGGACATACATCTATTCTATAACGTTTGGAGGATCTTACATCCACTACTTTAGGGGAGGTTTGGAGAATTGATAGGATTGCCTTTTACAAACTTGTCTAGACTCTACATTATTCAGTGCGATAAAAATAGGCTGTTGGTCCATGACAATTGCACATCATTTCTGAACATTTCTTTCATTCATCACTTTCATAAGGAATGATCTCATATCCAAGTTACAATGTTACAGTTTCTCAAGCCACATAGCATTGTGCTAAAATAGAAGAAGACTGCATTTAAAATACAGAATGCAGATCATAATTATATATACATTTGGGCTTATAATTCTCCCTTTTAGGTATTTGCAAAATAAGGAGCTGTATTTCATATCCACATAAACCAATTGAGCAGCTTTATAAAACTGTTTTCTTCGTTACGGATGATCATTTAGTCATCTCCTACATGGATATCTCTATCATTTCATCTGTTTGGATTATTTTTTGATTATATATCAAAGAACTGCTGAATTTGTGTTTTATATTTTTGGGTATGCCAAACAAACTCTGATTATATTAGCACATTGATTTTGATAAAGAAAATTTCAAGCAGTGTTTTTAATCCTTTTGGGGCATCATAAAATAATTTGTACCATATTCAACCTGTTTTTTAAAAAGGATACCTATCAGTCACATTTGATCCTTTCAAATGGCATGCTGCTCTAGCCCCCCTTTGTTGTATCATAAAATTTAATCTCTTTATATTCATTTATTCGTTCCAGAGGAATTTACATGGATTACACAAAGTTTTGGAGTTTCCACTGATAAGACTATGTGCATTGAAGATCATTATTGGTCTTTTTTATGGTGTTTCTCTCTTGGTTGAACGAGTTTCCATTAGCTGGTCCATTAGCTGGGAGATGTATCATTGGTTTTTTTTTGAGGCTGAATGAGTTTCCATTAGTTGAAAGTAGATATTTTCTGTAATATTTACTGCTTATTAAATTCTAGCTAATGATTGGCAATGGAAAACTATTGACACGTTGTATGAACTATTTTAAAGAAGGAATGGAGACAATAGAATACAAATTGAGTTTTTTGAGACATGTATTTCATATTCAGGCGAGCAAGCGTGGCTTTAATATCAATATGATGAACAAGAGAAGTTTTGTGATTTTATATTGATATTAACAAGATGAGAAGAAGAATTCCTTGAACTTTAAAATGTGACACGTAGTACTTGTTTAGACATAGAATGTAGAATTCTATTACAAAACTCTAGCCCACTTGTACAAGGATGTAAGATGGCCTTTATATTAGTGGAGAGGCTCACGAGATGAAATAACAAGTGAACTAGGTTCCCGTTTATCACTTTTGTTTGGTTATTAGTTTAAGACTTAAATGAAGTAGAAAACTATTAAAGGATGAATAACCAATATACATGGGAGATGTGGAATATATGGTTTGATGTAACGAGTTCTCATATACAACAAGGGGTTTCACCTTATATTTTAATTTCATTCATTAGGTAGTGGTGCTATGTACTTGACCGAACTACTTATTAGTGGCACCTTGATTCAGAGATTCAAAATTTTACAAAGATAATCACAATATTATAAAAAACCATATTCTTAATTTCAGCCGCCTATAATCTCCAGATTTTGGGACCTGCATTAGTGCTTGATCAGACTGCTTTATCCTACATTTTTGAAGGAATAATTTGTCTAAATGCACCCAAGCAATAAAATCTCCATCTCCTCTTAGCGAAGGTAGGATTTCATGAAATTTACCTAAATGATTTGATTACTATCTCCTTTCATTGTAGGCAGGATTGAGTTTACCTTGACAAGTGGAGTAATCCAATTCATGTACCCTGCTGAATATTTATCTGAGTTGTTGATTTTAGTATATCTGGTTGTCTTCTTCTTGCAGTTTCTTTTAGGTGTTTGGAAATATTCATCTTCTTCTTCCTCATCTGATTCCTCTGTCTAAATTCCAAGCTAAATTGTTTCTTTCTCTCCTCTTTGTTTTTCCTTTAATTACATTATTTGCTTTTTACTCATTTTAAATGCAAAAAATTTCTTCCTTAATAGAAACTTTGCATTGTTAGGTTTTTGACCTAAATAGTGTACTCAACTAACATTGGTAGACCAATATTTGATTTTGCTTTGTCATCTTTTATCTGCCATTCAAGTAATTTTCATACTGTGTAGGCTTATTTTTTGGTCCACTAAGAACATTCGATACATTTATGTTCATTAAATGAAGTTGCATTTTTACCTTTTATGTGTGAGTTTTTACCATTAAACGTCTCCAAGTTTATTGTATATATTTACATTTTTTCTTTGTCAGAAAACAAATGGTTGCCTACATGATTAAAAATTTAAAATTCGAAGTACCTTTCTTTGCTTAGGTCAAAAAGTTGTTGTCGCTAGGGTTTTGATTGTTTATGCCTATTTGGTTATCTTCTTCTTGTGAGTTTGAATTGTGTTGATATTTATGGGTATGGTATTATTCTGTCTGTTGCATGAGACAATTCTGTCTCTGAAACATGCGTCTAAATCAAGCTGATACTTGTGCCCTACGAAATCTGCACATCATGTGTTTGTGGTATGCATGCAGGCGTCATTCTGTTTTCACAGCTTCTCTGGTGTGTTTGCAGTTTAGAGTCTTTCTATTCTTGCTATGAGTTTGGTGTCTCTATTCTCGCTGTCGAAAAAAATTATGCTCTTCACATCTGCATGCCTAGTTATGAACAATCGTGTCTTTACTAGGTCTAGTTCTCATTGCTGGAAAAATTATGCTCCGTGTTCAAGTCTTTTGGCTGGGTGCTTCTTCTGCACTCACAGGGCTCTCTTGTTGGGCAGGTCTTCGACACTGCCTTTTGCTCAGTCAGCATAGGCCATCTGTGGTTTGTTTGGGAGTGCTTTGGTTGGGGTGTCTTTATGTAACTCGCGTTCTTTTCTTCAAGCTTGGGCTTTTGCATTCTTATCTTTTTTATTTCTACAAACTTGTGTTTTCACATATTTTCTTTAAACTTCATAATATTATTCTATACTTTCCACTTTTCTCCAAACTGTTATTTTAGTTTCCTAAATTTTTTCTATAGTTTAAAGCTGTAGAATAATATAAAAAATAAACATTCCTTTTAAATTTTATTCATCTTGATTTCCTTTTCTCTCTCCTCCAATCCACCTTCTTGATCTTCACCATTAGATTGATTTCCCTCTCTTGGAAATTACATAAACTTCTTTCTTCTTTGAACTTTGAATCACAGGCTCCAAGGTTTGTATCATGCTTTGATATCATGTTAAAAGATGAATACACAATATACATAGGAGATGTGGAATTTTTATTCAATGAAGTCATCAGATACAATGAGGGAGATCACCTTATATTTCATTCATTAGGTGAATATTCTCCCTACTTGCCCTAACTATTTCATATTAATGACACCTTATTAGTATATAGTTGTCATTTAACTTAATGCGACCTTTTATACATATTAAAGTCACTTTATTAAACTTGGACTTCTAGTATTAGTGTTTAAATGCTCCAGTAGTGTTATAGCTGTATTTGCCACCCTAGGCACACATGGAGGACCTACTCAGGATATCAGATTGAGACACACCTTCCTCTTTCCTTTGGAATGCCTTCTTTATATAGACTGGTGGAAGAGGTTAGGGTAAGCTTCTAGATCTCTCAACTCATTGAGGAACTCCAAGTCTGATACGAGTTTGTGAGTCTGCATGGCGAGATAACAACCCACCCCGAAGGTGATCTTCCTCGAATGCATCGAAATAGAGGCGACAGGGGCGGTCCTGGGCTGCAGTGATGCAGCTTGCGACCGTTTGCATGCTGCTAGTGGAACAAACCAATATCTTTCACAGGGATCATTCAATTTGAATGTTTAGATTGGTTACATAAAGAACATTGTCACAGATAGTATTTGATATATTGTGTATAGATGACTAGCAAAAGTATCTTTGGAGGTGTATTTGTTATCAAGATTCCTTGGTAGTCAAAACTGTTTCATTTTTATAACATTTAATCTTTTATGTCACCATCAGATTTTTTTTTTTCTATGTTGCCAGTATTGAAGTGCTTGGACTAGTGTACAATTTCATAGATCTACATTAACGTCCAGATCTATTAAGGATTGTGAGGGATCAAAAAGAAACCAAAGTGCAAACCTCCCGTTGCTTAAAAGATCAAAGGTTAAG
This sequence comes from Picea engelmannii, assembly GCA_009831015.1. NCBI lineage: Eukaryota > Viridiplantae > Streptophyta > Pinopsida > Pinales > Pinaceae > Picea > Picea engelmannii. Next base: position 405,666 of record ML777526.1, on the reverse strand, counting down.
ATGGATCTATTCTGGTTTATTTTATTATTATATTCTTTTTAATTATAATTGTGGTTTGCTTTTTTTATTTTTACATATTCTTTTGTTATTATTATCATCCATACTTGGGCTGTAGAGTGTGCTTCGCTTCTCTCAGTGCAAAAACTCGTGTATGGATTAGTGCATAACTATGTCGTTACTTCTATAGCTTGTATTATGCAAGTACATGTCCTACTTGGTTCAATTCAACTCTCAAGGTAGATTGTGAGTTATTTGTATCAACCAGGAATGCCAATTGTTAAGATCAAGGTATCATTAAATTTCAAAATGCCATAGCTTAATGGATCCTCATTTGGAAGCTAAATGCTCTTTGATAAGAGTGTTGGGAGTAGGTATTTATTGAAAATTTATACCAATACATGTCATCTAAAAGTTAAAACTAATATCAATAATATGACTTCGTATCTCAAGAAACTCATAAAGTAAAATATCAAAACGTGTTCAGAGGTCTTAAGTTTTAACTGGTCCTGGAATATTACTTAAAACTACTTCTGATTGGCTAAGAGCTTGTCTTCCTCAGACATAAGGAAACAGGGTAACAGCCCAAGACCTAGAGGCATCTGGCAGGAGTGGAAGTCTGCCCCATTACAGACCGCCAGCGGTTATTTAAGGTGGCCAGGTTTTGCCATTATTTTGCTGCATATCAGGGTCTTGATATTGTATCAACAGAGGCTAGGTCAGTAGCCATGAGTATTGTAGGTTTTTTTGAATTTTCTGCTTTGGAAAGACAAAGGTCTTAACAGTTCCTATGCTAGTATATAACTTGGGTCTAATAGTCATTGCACATCAACATTTCACTCCTTATGTCCAATACACTGGTCATAGCATGAATGTAACAAAGTGCCAAATAAATATGCTTAACGTTAGTGACTTTGTTTAAGTAGTGACCTATCACTTGCTTAACATTGGAGGGATGAGCATTTTCTATAAGCCTCGTAAAGAATTTCTGACTCATAGATAACATTAATCTGCTCTAGTGTGCAATCTATGGATCTTAATAAACATAGTCTTGACGGAAAAGAAACCTTAATGTTAAACAAGGGCTTGTTTCCAGGGTCAAGCCATCCAGCCTTAACAATTCTGCAACCCTTCTTTGATCTCTCACTCCCGATTGGCTTAGGGAATTTGCCAATCGGGTTTTCTCTTTGTCCAACCGGGAAGTGCATAATGTTGGAGTATCGACACTTCAATAATACGACGAGTGAAAGGTCAATATTTAGTGAAGTCACATAAGTGTAAAGTCACTAAAACATGGTTAATAAAGTGTCATTATAGTCAAGTGTGGGTAGTTATAAGAACGGTAGTCCAATCATCAAAGGTATGAATAAAGTTATATCCTCTTATTTGTATTAATGAGCCCAATTCATAATAGTTTGTACTCCAATTCTCTCATTATTTATTCTTGAATTTATGCAATATTGGAGCTTGTGAGCCTATGAAAATTGAAGTCAAGTTCATGGATGGCAACCTCAAAGAGAATGTGTGGGCCCAAGTAAAAGGCAAGTTAATATGTTTTCAAGGACAAAGTATAGGTGTATGAATTTAAAACTTTCGGGATAATGTTTCCTGTATGAGAAGAGGCGACAACAAAATATCAACAATTTACATAAGAAGAAGCATTGTGTAGAATCAAAACACAGAGTTCACACTGTGTCCTATACATATGATGTGTGGACAAGAAATTCGTAGAGGTAAATGAAAGAGAATAGACCTACAATGTCAGACCTAGCGTCATCCAGACACCAACATAAAAATATGTTTCAGACAGTTGATGCTGGCAGAGATTTTTTTTTTTCTCTTGACAGTTGCAAGACCTGCAACTGCAGAAATCCTCAGACCTGAGTAGAGCATAAGATTTGCTGTAGAAAAATGTTGTTTTTGGCATACATTTGTTTAAGCAAACGTTCCAGAAGAGCTCTGTTTCAGGCATCTGTTTTATAAGCCAACGTTCTAGATGAGAAGGATACAAACACTGTTATAGATCAGATGTGATTTGTATGATTTGTAATAGATCTCACTCATTCTAGACTCCCTGAGACAGAAGAAATGAGGTGACTGTTAGGGCAAGTAGCTACTGCTATACTCAGATAACCAAAGCTACAGTTCAGAAGTAATACTTCGTAGAGAAATTAACCAGAGGCATAATTTCTAGGGCACATGTGGTTGAAGAAGGCAACAGACAGATGTTTTATAGAGTGCAAGTGATAGCAGACAGATGCTTTTTTCAGTGGTTTCACACGTCCATGACCCTGCAGAAGATGAATGTAGCACTAAGAAAGGAAGAACTTGTTTTTAATCTGGGAAATCAGATCATGGAACTTGGGATCGTAAGTTAGAGCAGTAGACGTGCTCAAAGGTAAAGTTACTCTAAAGAGGAAGGACAATAACAATATCGCTTCGAATTCAGATGGAGAGGATTCAAATGGGCAAGAGATATAGGAGTTGGAATGCTCAGTTTGATAGATTGTCAAGGTGAATCTAGCTTATTCCTGTCTTCAACATAAGGGTGTGTGAGGGCAATGGTAGCCTAGTAGAGTTGAAATATTTGTCTTAGTGGGTTTGGTGGAATGTTACATTCAAAATGAGGGAGTTGATAGTCTAGAGCATTGATGAATAGGCCCAAATCTGGAGATGAAGAGAACCAGTGAGCATTGCGACTGGTTAGCTAGGTGCCTCGATGGATGGTGGTCGACCCATATGTGGTCTCAAAGATTTTCTAGTCACCTTTTAGTTTGCATTTTTTTTGTTAAAATTTTTGAGCTTTTGTATTAAGGGGGGTTAGATAGTTGAAAAATATTATTTGTGTCAAGGTGGGGTGTTGGAGTCTTGACACTCTAATAATACTAGGACTCAAATGTCAATTGCTAATAAAGTCAAATAAGTATTAACATTAGGTTAAAGTGTCATTAGAGTAAAGTGCGTGTAGTTACAAGAATGGTAGTCTGGACTGCAAAATATAGGAACAGAGGAATAAAGTTGTATCTATTGCATAAATGACTCCAATTAATAAAAGTTCATATTCTAAATCTCTGGCATTTTATTCTTAAATTTCTACGCATTGTTTCCCCCTATTTTCATTGTTAAACAAATGTAGTAGTGAGAATAACTTAGTCTTTGGGGCATAATTTGAGTACGAGGTTGGATTCATGAAAAGTTTTGCCTACATGAGCTTTAGCAGTGGTATCACTGCCACCAACAAAAGAAAACTTGAAAGAAGGAATTGTTACTTTAGTAGAGTGTTACAACAAAATCTAGCACCACTGTATGATGTAAAGTCCCAATCACCATGGTGTTAGTTTTGTGCAACTTAGGAAGGCTATCCACTGTCACCATGGTAGCTCTCCCGCTCTCTTTTGGTTGGCTTTTCTCCAACTCAAGGGGGGCTTCCGTAAGAACAAGATTATCAAGGCTATATAGTGGGGGCTGAAGGTGAAAAATGAAGAGTAAGCCCTGATAAAACAAAGTGGTTGTAGTAATGGTATGTCATATTGGAAATGGAAAAGGGGTTATGGAAAGGAAATGAAATGAAAATGAGGGGAATAAGGACATGGGATGATGTAATGTTAGTTTTTAACTCGGTTGGTGTCTCAGCTGTGCCTATGTGTCCTAGGCCAGCTGATGGACACCTTAATAGCCCAGATCAGAGTTTTTATCTCAGCCTTAGGTTAGCCTTAGGCTAATCAGCAAAAATGCAGTCTCGAGTGGATTGTGGGGCCCAGGAAAGGAGGCGCCCTGCTTAGTGCTGTGTGGGACCCCGCCAAGGGGGGTGCACCACTTAGTGGGATGTGGGGTCCAGCCCAAAGGAGGCAGCCTCAAATCTCAGCCATTGAGAGCATGGCTGGGCACACATCTCAAGGCTGTTGGGTGGTTGGTTGAAGGATAAAGAAGGGGCTGAGGGTGTGAGGACACACATTCTCATTTGTGAATGAGCAAGTGAGCAGAAGGAGGGGTTCTTGAGGCTGAGGAAGGAGGGCGAACTGTGCTGGAGCAAGCAGCAAGCTGAGGAGGGCGAATCTGGTAGAGAGGCAATTAGAAGAGGTCAGGAACAGGGCCACATTTGGCTACCAGCACCAGGCTCAACTCAGGCCAAGTTTTACAGAAGCAAGTGGGGCGAGTTAGGGCTCTACGTCCTCATCCAGGACTGGCCAGATTCAGCCGTTCTGTTCAGCAGAGAACAGGGCCAAATTTTGGGTGCATTTTCAGTCAACATCAGGCTGTACCAGAGGCCGTAGTACGTACAGCTACAACAAAGAGTGCTGAATTAGCTGGGCCGTACAGAGCCCGTGGAGAGGAAAAACCCTGCCCAGAAATTTTCTGTAAGGAATTTCTGAATTGTATTTGCTTTAAAATTTCCTCAGAAGCCTCAATAAGAAGCCCTCCTTTGCTGGTTTTCCCCACATTGGGGTTTCCAGGGTAATATCTGATGTACTGTGTTTTTTATGTGCTTGGTTCTGTATGCTTCCGCTGTCTTTTTGCTGTTATTTAACTCAGCTGTAGGTTACTAGCATAATTTTCAGATTTATATCAGCAAGGATAAATTTCTGTGTTTTATAAATTACTGGCTGTAATTTCGGTTACTGAGTTATAGGTGTAAAATCAACATGTAAGACTAGTGCCTAACAATCTAACGGCTAATGGAGTCTTGAAACATTGAATGAATGAAAGAACTAGTGTGTTACAATCAACTCCTTTCAGGTAGGATGTATGGTTGAAAAGGGTTAGTTTACACATTCAACCTCTTGGATGAAAGAATTTATTTGATGCATTCATCACTTGGCTGTGTACTCAAGGTAAAAGGTATTAGTTTAATGCAATTTACCCCAAAATGGTTGCTGAAAATATGCTATAGAATCAAGTCTTGAAGGGCTATGGGTGCCACTGATCAATACAAATGTGGAGGAGTTGTTTTATGGCTGAAATGTACTTCCAAATTTGCAACTCGGATTGAGGGAAAAATGGAAAACGAGTGTAGAAATAAAACAGCAGATAAACAAGAGGGAGAACCTCCCACTTTGCTTCTTCCAAAATGAATATTGAGTTCATTATTAAGTCTTCACATAAGTATGATAACAAGAAGATTCTATAACATTCAAATTTCAAACAACAATTGAAAAGCATAACATAACCATACAACAAAGTAGATGAATACCTCAATGCTTCATTAATCTTCAAAGGTTTGATACACAAGGGAAGCTCAACATCATCTCCAAGCTCCTACAATTTCCTTCATTCCTTCACTTCTTCACTATCTAACACCAAATTCTTCAATTGCCAATTACAAATGAAATGGTGAGAAACTCCTCTTTAAAGAGTGAGTTAAGTCTCTCTTACAATAAAATATGTTATCTTTCTAACTCCATGACAAGTCAATAAATTATACAATATTGGAGTAGTTAGATCCATGGTTGAAAACATCAAGACAGTGGATGCTAGTCTCCTCAAGAGAGGTCGCCCTCATCCAAAAATTGGCAATGATATGCAACAAAAACCTCCAAGAGAGGACACACCATCTAGAAATAGGTATTATACCAAGTCAAATGCCAAATGGGTCCACATAGAATTTTCCCTCCAAGAATGAATGAATGCAAAATAAAATACTCTTCAATCTAGGAGGATGTGCTCAAGGGTCCACCTAGAAGAGTTCACAAAGTGTGCCCTCCAAGGTGCATGCGAGATATAACAATAAAATATTCCTCCTAGGAGAATGCTCCATAACCAACCTCCAAAAATAGAAAGTGGTCCTCAAGATGCATGCAACCAATCCACGTGCAAATCCCAAGGCCACTGACTCAGTGGATGAATGTGCAAGATGAAATAGTCAAACCCCAAAATAGTAAGTGGACCATCTCCACAAGACAAATCCAAGGAGATAAGGGCGAATTATTGTTTTGGCCATGCCAAAACTCCATGAAATAATAAAATATATATCTCCAAGAATAACAAGAAGTGTCTCTACAAGTGCGCGCTCCAAGGGTATGCTAAAAAATTGTAATAGGACCAAGTAAATGCATGCAAAAGCCACATGTGTGGCCCTGCCACACACCTCCATAAAAATCCTCCACAACCACCTCCATTAAAATATTATATATGCCAAGTCAAAGAGTTGAGGGCGCTCAATGAAAGTCGAATTATGACAAGTGTAGCTGAAATATCCATGCAATAAAGATGAGAGAACACCTAGGAGAGGTTCTCCCTAGAAAAGTGTTCCATGTAGCTATGTTAACTACTCAAATAATAAAATATTCTCCAATGAAGTATGCCCTAGGAGAATCTTTCAAGAATGGTTTGACCTCAATAATAAAATATTACTCCATATGCCATGTCAAATATGTCATACCAACCCAAGAGAGTGCGCCCTAGAGAAGTGTGCAAACCTCTCCAATAAACAATAAAATAATGCATGCCTCAGTAACTATGCCCAAGAAGGGGTGTGCACCACTAGAAAGCCTCAACCAACTCCAACTAACACCTTCAAGTGTGAAAAGAAAGTCAATGAAGTAGGGTGCTCTAGCTATTAACCCTAATCTGGATAAATTAGATTAATTTAACCATTGAATAGTTAAATCAACCTCAACATCTGTGCATAAAAGTTAATGCTGAAATAAAACCATAGTACCCCTCTAAACAATGATCAACTAATTAAATCACCTTGAACATGTGTGCCAATGAAGAGTGCACTCTAATAAAGTGTTGTACCATGTAAATATAAGATGTTCTCTCTAGCAAAACCCCACCACGATAACAACAAAATAGAAGGCCCAACCTAAGGTGCACCACCACCAAGGGATTATTACATCAAAATTCATCATCCAACCTTAGGAAAAGGTTAGATCACCATCATATCATATGCAGTACTCGATTTCCAACTCTAACTTAGGAAATACCATATCAATGAGGGTACTAACATCATGAGACACATTCCCCCCTAGGTGATGTTTAGCAAATGTTACATCATAAAGCTAAATCACCTAGGAAAATCCCACAAAGGCAACATGAATCATCCAACCATAGCAACATCATAAGAGAAGGGGACATAAAGATATGCTAACCCATCCAAGCATCGAGTGTGTTCCCCATCACACATCCAACACATGAGGACGATGTAGAACACCCCCTTCGTAGTGACACCAACATCATACATCAACACACCAAGTCACTAGGAAACATCAACGACATCATGAAACATCTACCTCCTAACATCATCATCCAACCCTTTGGGGGCTAGAACCATCATCCATATCCAAGATAAGCATATATACAAAACCACCATAATGAGATAGTATGCTCCACATCCATAAAAAGTGCAACCAAGGGGTGATAAAAAAGGCAATCGCATGTGAGAAGACCACTAAGAAGCAAGCACAATCATCCAACCAAGGTCAATATATAGGCATCACCAGTGAGAAGACCACTTCACATAATGAATGTGGGGTAAATAAAAACTCACCTCCAAGTAATTTGGCCACCTATATTAAGGAACAAGGAGCCACCTTGAAACCACACCAACCCATTTTGAACTTCTTTAAGTAACAAGAGCCCACATGATGGCATTTAATGGACCCTAATAAGAGATAATGCCTCATTATGTGTACAAAAATGCATGACAAATGATGACTTTAGAAGCTACCACTACTTTGATAATGGCATTAAGTACATCAACTAATTTGGCCACTAGACAACATAATGGCATATTCTAACAATCATGTGCTCATCATTTCTTCTTTGCTAGATGAAAGTGTTCCTAATTTTTGTTTTAAATTGAGAAATTGATTCTCAAAAGTGGTTTGTTGTGATAACCAAATTTGGCTCACGAGTTAAATATCCAAAACACTTGGAATATAAAGATATCCATAAGAATAATAAATAATATATATTGAATAAGAATATGAATGAGACAATGAGAAATGAGAAATGAGGGCTGTATATAATATATATACCCACGTAGTGGTGCCCTTTCATAAGAGACATGACCTTTTATCAGGAAGGTGTCTCTTCATAACATATTTAGTTATTGAGTATTAATTAATAGTATTTAATTATTATCTATTTATATCTATTTATATGTTTACATTTGTGTTCATCACATTTGTAAGATCCATTTAACCTCAAGGGTAAGCATCGCTTGGTATGTAGTTGTCCGTGTCTTGTTGGAAGTGGAGGCTAGAAGTTGGGAATAATATTTTATGGATGTATAATTTGAACCTCTTCTTATTTATGAATTTACTCATAGATTTTGAGATTTTTGACATTTACAATACCATGTATACCCAAATGAGCCAGCAAATCAAGAAAGCATTCATTCCAATGGCTTGGCTAGTTGGATGATATGTTTGAAATTGGAGTTCATGGTGTTGCTTTTCCTTGAACTATTATTTATGTAAATATAACCAAGCTTTGTTTTCAACTTGAAAATGACCCTATGTCTATCTTGTAGAGCTTTATATTTTTCTGAGTTTAAAGATTTATGTCCTTGTATTTGGTCTTCTTCTAGACAGTAGCGTAGTAGGCGGTACAAATCTTCCCCCAACTCTTCCTCAGGACACCATTCTATCTTGAGTTTTCTTCATTCAACATTGGATGTTAGGAGAGAAAGATCTAGTGGACCATGATCTAGTCCTTGAATCCCTTTCCCTCTGTACATCTCCCTCTCGTCACGGTCGTCCGCACTCGGAGTCGAGGGTTTTCCATGTTTTAACATAGACCTCATGCTGTACTTTACTTCTTGCTCTTTATATAGAAGACATTTTGGTACTCCCGCTTTGTATTCACATCATTGTACTCAACAATCGCATTGACCTACTTTGTGGTCATTTGTTGGACATTAATATAACTATCTTATCTTATCTATAAATCTTGTGGCTTTTGCTTGCTTCTTTTCTTCACGTGATGTGGAATTTGGGAGGGTGATGCACAACTCATATGTTACAAGTACCAAAAAAGGATGTACAAACCTAGAACACTGATTACTTGGTAGAAATAGATGCATGTCATCCCCTGTTGTAATTGTGTTGGATTGCAAGTCACATATTCAATTGCTTTCTAGATTGATGACATGTGGAGCATGTAGAAGGTTTTGTTGACAACATCGATTTGTCGATTTGTCTAAGGATGGAAAGATGTAGAACATTTTAATGGCAATGTCAAACCAAAATACCTCCATACATGTCAAAAGAATAAGTTAGTTTCCCTAGGAACATCATTGGATTAGTTGCAAGAAATAAAGATTGCCATGTTAGAAAATGTGCGAATAGCAAAAAATGTTTAGTCATGTTGTCGCTATGTCATTAGTAGTTTGTTGATGAAATTCATAGAAACAAATATCCATTATCATGAAGGCACGAACATAGGGATAACATAACTCAAATTTTGATTGGATGGCTTGGATCGGTTGCAAAGTGCACATTGTTGAATGCAATTTTCAACATTATTGCATATGGCTAGCCAATAAAAATATCTTTAAATATGTTAGAAGGGTTTGTGAACTCTAAATGTTCCCCATTGGAGAAACAACGTGGCTCTTTAAGCAATTGTTCACAACCCATGTTGATTGGGACACACACGTGTCATCTTATACAACAATCCATCTTGGAGATAGTAATTCAAGAGAGGTTTTTGATAAGGAAATTAATTACTTTGATTATGTTTCTTTTCTTGTATTTAGTTATATGGTTGGTCAACTTCATGTGGCAATGCTCTTGAAAACTGGATTGGAATGAAATTTTTGCATCAAGAAATGCTTTAGCCTCTGACAACCTAGTCAATGGAGACGTGTAACATGTGAATGCTTGTCACACTAATAAAATAAAACGGAAAATATTTGACATCCGATGTTAGAGGTTAAAGTTGGTAAAATTTGGCTTCAAAGTCCCTAAAATCCATCAAAATTGCTTAATAGCATAAATCCTATTAGAATTTCCACTTGCCCATACAATAAAGAAGCAACAACCCTTAAAAGCCAGTTGGCATCAAACACAGCTATCGTAAAGTCTTGCCTATAAGGCACAAAAGGAAGTGTTCATATATATCCATAAAGTCTAATCAAGCTAACATTGCGATTGAACCTACATCTAGAGGAGGATCATCTTTGTTATTAGGTGTCAACCCCCAACAATTGTTACCAGGTTCAACATTCGAGATATTGGGACCCTAACCATCATTAGTCGGATAAACATTCTTTGGTTGTTGCATATTTTTAAGATAACTAGGGCAAAGGTTGGGAACTTATCATCCAAGTGTCGTGGAGGAGGGTTGTGAGGCCAATTATTGTGTTGTTGTGTTTCTCAAATAACTTTTGGCTAGCTATGTCTTAGTCTTCCATCAGATCACTGATATTGCTTGGAGTGGGCAGAGTAGGACACTCAACATTAGTCTCCTTGCTTATAGTGTAAGGATCCACCATCTCCACCAATACTCCAATGACTAGTGGAGATGTTCCACACACCTCCACTTTCTTTATATGGACAATTATTTTCTTATAAAGTTTGGTGTAGAATAGTGAATTGTTAGCCCAAGAGAAACTCTGAATAGGTTGGCCTAGTTAAACAAAGAATCATTTCCTTTCTTCCAAGTAAGAAATAAGATGTCATTGTTTGAGGATTGTTAAATTTATAAGCAGCTGCAAGAGCCATTCTCCTGGAGGATGGCTAAGACCCTAGACGAGATCTAGGGCCCCCAGTGCACTCTTGGGGTACCTGGTCTGGGACCAAACAGTCAATGCCATGGCAAAAGACCCTTGTTAGGGCCCCCAGTATACGACTGGGGTTCTTGGTCTGGGACCAAGCAGTAAAGACCCCTGAGAGGGCCCCCAGTATATGACTGGGGTTCTTGGTCTGGGACCAAGCTGTTATAAGTCCCTAGATGTGTTCTAGGGCCCCTGGATGTGTTCCAGGGAATCCTTGCTCGATGCTTGGATTGATCCTTGGTTGTGTACCTTGGTGGCTAAGACCCTAGTTGTGATCTAGGGCCCCTGGACAGGGTCCAGGGTACCCATGCCTGGGGCATGGGTTTCTTGGTCTGGGACCAAAGAGTTAAAGCCCCTAGATATGTCTAGGGCCCCTGGACTTGGTCCAGGGTACCCATGCC
>ML777526.1:380167-393362 GCA_009831015.1 Picea engelmannii | reverse complement strand
TAGATCTATGGACTGAACCTTTGTCTGAGCATAATAAACCGGATCTACACCTACTGTGGTTACTGTGCTATCTTCGAGGTAAGTTGCTGTACTAGGTATGCTCCTTGCTTATCTCCCTTTGATTTGGATCTGATCTAACTACAAAATTGTTTAATATAGTATGCATTATGTAGATCTAAAGATATATCTGTTGTGAAATGATTAGACAGAATTGTTGGATCTGAAATATGTGTTTAGTCTTATAGATACACTGTTGTATTCAGATCTGTTCATTGCTGCCTTAGATCTGAGATATATTCATATATGTTCTGAGTTTAGATCTATATGTTTGTTCTGAGTTTAGATCTATGTGTTTAAGGTTAGATCTATATACTCTAAGTTTAGATCTGTATACTCTGAGTTTAGATCTGAGTTTATGTTCATATGTGATCAGAAGGTGTTGCTGTCCTTCATAGACCTACGCTCTATGTGTCCTATCTCTGATTGAGTAACAGATCAAATTGTTTTAAGCTTTGAAATTTAAAAGAGACTACTGTTCTACAATTTTACCCTAAATCTAACAAGGATTGATTGGTTGGTCAAGAAGAGGTGAGGTGATATTTCTCCCCACCAAGGTTCAATTCCCCCCCACTAGGGTTTGATCCCCCCTAAGAATGTTGTGTTTCGTCTTGTCAAATAGAAGGGCTATCATGGTCATTGAGCGGGTTGGTCATGGAAATTGCCATATATTGCGACATGGCATCCCACCCCTTGATTGGTGGTGGATGCTTGACGCTTAAGTATAAGGAAGTATCTTGTAATACTTATTAAGAAATAAGATGCCGAATTCGATGATCCAGGGCAATTTGTCCCATAAGAGCGTGGACTTGCATGAAATGGTGGGTGGAGAGGAGCTGGCCATAGAATTTAGTGACCCAATTCTAGGGGGATTTATTATAGATATTAAACCAAAGTAAATTTTTAAGGTTTTGATGGTGTCCACATTTGGGCTAGGGGATGCTAAGGTGGACCAAACCAATGGCTAAGAGCCAAGCTCCCTAGGATGACGGACCAAGCAAAAATGTCCTTCTTGGGTTCAACTAAGGACCATATGAAGTTGGAAGAGACAGGTTGTCTTCTTGGATTGAAGTCTCTAAATTTGCTTGAGGACAAGTCTATTATAATTGGCAACTTTGTACCTGTTTATCAACTCAAGCCAGGGTACCTAGACTGGAGTCTAAGCATCAAATATGTCTCTGATAGTGTTTATACCTCTTCTAAAAACCAAAGCAAATTTTAAGGTTCTCGTGGTGTCCACAGATGGAACATTTGGGCTGGGGATGCTAAGGTGGACCAACCAATGGCTAAGAGCCAAGTTCCATAGGATGAGGGACCAAACAAAAAGGATTTCTTGGGTTTGACCAAGGGCTTCCAAACCATATGAACCTGGATTAGACAAGTTATCTTCTTGGATTGAAGTCTCCAAATCTGCTTCAGTACGATTCTATTAGAATTGGCAAGTTTGAACTAATTTTTCAACTCAAGCCAGTGTTAGATTTTCTTAAACCATGGTAAGCAGACTTTGCACTCAAAGAATTCCTAACCTACTAGATAGCTGAACCTTAAAAGCCACTCAAAACTTCTTTATTAATTATGCTAAAATCTGCAAAAACATTGTAGAAAATATATAACAAAAACTTATGTCTGTCCTAAATCACATCACTGTTATTAAGCAGGAAAACAGAATTACAGTGTAATTGCTAAATCACTGTTAAAAGAAAAATAGAAACTCAGTAGATGGATTGTCAAAACCTGTTACTGCTTTCTCATTAATTCTGAACTGAAATCTGCCACAGGAAAAATACTGCAAGCTAAGTCACTGCTTGCTGGTGAACTGAATGAATAAACCTATGCCCCTGCTTTATCCTTTATAGACTAGGAAGAAGAGTTGGTACAGCGAATCTGGACACATGCACAACAGTGCCTCAACTGGAGATTGATTGAAGCATGCATCCTCCTAAAGATCTGTGTCCCTATCTGCATGCATGTGCCTAACTGATCTTAGACTTAGGCTACAATTAGAAAACTGCTTAATAAACTGAAACTGACCCATGCAACTGCATGCATCCTCTTTTACTTAACTCAGAAACAACATGCACTCTCCTAGAACTGGAATCTAAGGACAACCTTATCCTATCCTATCTATAGCTGGCGCATGCATGCATGCACCCTCATTGCTATAAGCCTATAAATAAACATGCGCCTGCCTCCTAGTCTATTCTACCGCTTCGCCCTCATCTACAGACCATCACGCTGCATGGAATCATTACTCTGCAGATCTGTGAGTGTGATATGCTGAGATAAAAGACTATCCGAGATACACCTTCTAACAACTGGGGTACCTAGACTTGAGTCTAAGCATCAAATATGTTTATGATAGCATTAATGCCTCTTGTAAAAATCAAGGCGTTCAAAACCATGCTATCTCAGGAAAGGTTTTGCCTTCACAAAGAAGGACGAGGGATCACCAAAGGGAATCATTATTGAAAGATAATTCAAATATGAAGCACTGGCCTTTCAACTAATTTGCATTGAAACAAATACGAGAATGGATAGGGAAACAAGGAGGGGAAACAGAGATGAGAAATTTTCAAAAAAGCTAGATACGCTACAACGGGGAAATGATAGACACACACACACACACACGCACGCACACGTGTCCACACACACACATATTCAAAGACACCACGAGACAAATAAATCAAATTACGTTTCATACATTAGATTTATAAGCATTCATGTCATTCATAACAAATTGAAATGAGCAATCTCAAAAATTGTGATGGACAACATTACTCTATCCTCAGTGCCATAGTTAAGCAAACCCCTGTTAAGCATTTAATCAAGAACATGTCAGCTACTTCTAAACATTGACTTCTAATCCTAAAATTACTCAAAGATTGAATCCAATTGTTAGCATCTAACAAAAAAACACGCCAATTGTACCCCTATAAGAAATTAGAATTGTTAGATTCTGTGATTAAACCCAATTTTGGAGGTTAGTTGGCGAGTCAACTAAGGTGTATTTGGGTTGGTCCATTGATCAATTGGATAATCGACTAGGTGTTGTGGGGGTCAGTCGATTAGCTGATTGATGTATAAAGGGCCTAAATGTATGGGTTTGTTTAATTGTTTGATTGACTTGGGTGATCAAATCTGTCTTAATGAACCATGTTTTAAGGGGATTGGCTAGCCATTCAAGTATAAATAGGTGAGCTCATGTGTTGAGCGATATGATGAAAAGTGTGATGACACGCAGTGTTGCACTTTATGCAGTAACATTGTCTCTAGACACCACTAACATTGTCTCTAGACATCACTAACTTCTCTTGTATCTGTTGTTTACTTCTCATGGTTTATATTGGTAAAAATGTATGAAATAATATTAAAATATCACATGTATATCATATGAAGAATTTCCTAAATGTGGCATCATCGTAAATTCCTCTGCGGCATAAGGATGAGGGCATGAGAATGTACTAGCAAATGGGTAAATCAGGGCATAGGTCAAGAGTTCATATTGGTTCAAAAAAGAAAAGCAAAACACTGAAGATTGCGAGAAGTTTGTTGAAAATAAGTGTTGGTCCATATAACCCTTCATAAAAGAAGTCATTGTTTTGTGGATTTGAAACTGCCACTGTATCAATTAAGATATGCAAGTCGCTTTATCATATATGCAAGTCTTTGGGGTTTATTGCAAAAAATTCGAGGAATTGGCACAAAAGCTGAGAAAGATGACAATAAAGCATAATCATCGTACTTCTACAGTGGGTTGTGAGTCATGACATTAACACTGTAATAGACAAGCATTCAATGCAACAAAACACTCAAATATCATGGTATTTTGAGCCAAAAGTAAGCCTCAATCATTTTTGGAAAAATACAATGAGAAAAAAACCACGACATTAAAAATTCATATTTTGTTCATCAATTCAAGGTTTCGATCTCATAAAGCTTTGTTGATTTATTTTTAAGTTTTGAACCCCAATTTTAGGGTTAAGGTTTCAGACCTTACCTTCAGGTTTTTTTCATGTCAAAAAATTAATTTTTTTGTCTAGAAACAGGCAATTTAGCAGTGGAAACATTTCAAAAAATCAACAGTCGTCCGAAGATCATATTGAAATGGCCGAAAATTACATCGAAATGCCTTGGAAACATTTCAGTTTTTTGGATACGTCTTGAAACATTTTAGTGTCGTTTCCAAGGCACATTCTCTCAATTTTAGTTTTTGAAATGGAATGACATATCCCTTGTTTCCCCAGACGTTTGTAGTAACTTAGCCTTTCCAGTTTAAGGAGGTTTTAACAATGACCTATGCTTTCAAATGCTTTGGGCAACAAACATTCTTTTTCACCTTGACTATGGTTGGGGTAAGAATGAGAGTTTGCAAATTTAGGCCCAACCATGATTTCTTACTCAAAGGAGCTCCTTGATGTATGGAATTTTGGAAGCACCTTGCATGCCTTTTCCCTCTAACACCTCAATAATCCATTTAGCACACGAGGTCTGAACTTGGGTATGGGTTTTGGGCATTCAGTCTTTAGGGGTGTAACAAAGGTTCCAGTTGACACAGTGGAAACATTTGCCACCCTCCATATTTGTCGAGAGGAATTGTAAAGAGATTTCTTTACATGTCCATAAGCATTGGCAGAGGGAACCTAACAAGAACAATGATAAACATATGGTTGGCATTTAGGAGCTTGGTACATATTTGAAATCTAGTAGCTAGAGCCGTTGGCTTGGTTATCCATTCTCAATTTTTTTCCACCCACTAAATGGCCAACTCCTAAAGATCTCTAGGCAATGCTTGAAAGCTGAAGTAAACACCAAGGGAATTGAATATATAACTTGGTTGAATCCAAGACTAGCCATGATTAACCAACTAGCTAGGGAGGTCTTGGGCACTCTGCCTAAAACACAGGGCTTAATTTTGGATCCTGAAGCTGGAAAGGAGATCTAAAAGCAATCCATCTTGTTTTGCATTGATATGTGTTTCTCTAGGACAAGAGGGTGGAGTCATCCACAAATTGCCCATTTACTAACTTCGCAACGCCCCACTTCTTGCTTAGGGAAGGAAATACCTTTGATTAATTCACATCCTTATCCGATGGACTAAAAGAGCCCCATTTTTGATATGCATCTGTTGATAGATAAGCAATTTGAAGCCTTTGAGAAAAAGTTTCCATGCCTCTTAGAAAGAAGAGGCCAAAATCTATGCATCGAACATGTTTTGAATGAAAGGCCAGTCAAACATGTTGTGAAAGGCCAGTCAAACATGTTGTAAACCTTTTCAAACTTCAAAGTCTCGGTTAGGGCTGTTCACTCTACTTCGAGGGATGCCCTAGCTAGGGTTTCATGGTTAAGTGTGGCATGCATAGGCTCTTTTGATCTTCGGTGAAATTATACTTGACGGATATATTGTTGGCTGTTCATTCTATAAAGAGTGCTTCCTACTCGTGTCTTTTCACTTATGGCTTCATATGTGGCTGTCCTTTATTTATGCACTGTTACACATTATTACATAGCTGAATTTATACTTGTCGTGAGGAGCATCTTTGGAAGAGCCCTCGTTTAATTTTCTGCCTATTGAAGTAAATCCTTTGGTTAGTTTGAACAATTTTTTTACATGAAAATTTTTTGGGCATTGGGGTCCTTCTGGGAAATATAATTCGTCCCACTCTCTAGCCCATAAGTGAGAATGAGAGTGCTGGTAAGTTGCCAGCCCCACACTAATGGATGCAAACAATAGCTTGCTCACATGTACATACCCTACCCCCTTCCGGAATTGAACATGTGACCTCCAAGGAGAAAATCCATGTTCTTAACCGTTAGGCCCACTGAAGCTGTACATTTGGTCTCTGTTTGAACATGTTTATAACAGCGTTACTATGTCTTCTCTATGCTGTTTTAACCCTCTTGAATATGACCTTGACTCCATCACCCATTGGATAGGCACTGGCCTTGGCTATCCACCATTAGATTCACTTCTAAAGTATACCTTACCTTTTCTAGGTATTTACCCTTATGCTGGAGGAGAGCCGGCCTAAAATGAGAGGAAAAGTTGCTGTGATGAGAGTGGCTAACCTTCCTAAGTTGCTCTAGGGTTGCACTTGGTTTTGGGACTTTGAATATCTTTGATTGCAGGTCTGAGAGGTAACACCCCTTCACTTTACGTTCATACAAATTAATAAAATGTCAGTTTTATGTACACAGAAATTTGTAGAGACAATTTTATAAAATTAATGGCTGTTTCTAAGGTCCAAAGTAATAAAAACATGCAATCAAAAATATTTTTTTTCGATGGAATACACATCCCGGGAAACCCTCCAGGTACTTCCTCTCATTTTGAGGATGGTACGGGAGGTAAACCAGCTGGTTGCTTTTTTGGCAACCTAACCCGGTGGGGACATCGAGTGAGGCCCAATAATATCTACAGAGGCAGCCAGCATGGAGACTTGAGCCGGAGACGACCTGCTTGTAGTTCACAGCACTCAATCACTGGAGCTAACCCTCCGCGCTATAATGCAATAAAAAATATATTTTCAATATATTATAAATACAAATACCAAGTAACACAAGTTAAACTATTAAAGCATAATTAGTATTAAAATTTTTTATTCAAATTTTGTAACACAAAACTGAATAAAATATAGCCAAATAAAATTGCATGAAATAAAATTACACTGTTTATATTCACAATCCAAATTAAAACAATACATGTTCAACCAATAGACAAGTGGGTTCTACATCTATAAAATGAATATCCAAAATCATGATGTTTCAACTTTCACCAAAAGAGAGAAATATCATATTATTTCATAAAAATAGACAATAATACTATAATAAATATGGATTGTATTTTCACTTTCTGTGTTGCAACAATCGTTTTGATTAGTTTTATATTTCATCATAACGGTTTATTTTTTATTTTTTATATACATTATTTTTTGGTCGCTTGTGGATTCAAACTTATTAATATTGTTGTAGCCCTGCCAAATGCAACGATCCTGGGCCATTAGAAGTTTTCACACTATTTAGAAAAAGACGGGCGTTAGAAATTTCCAGATTGTGTAAAAATAGTTTAGGATAGAAAAAAGGGTTAAGTTAATAATAATGTGAAGATTAGCATGATATGGAGAGGTATTTTAATACTTCTCATATGGGAGAGGCATTTCAATACTTCTCATATGAGAAGACACCAAGGGGAGAAGTATGTCCATTTTCAATACTTGCTACGTTAACATCTCTCCAATAAAATAAAACCAAATAGAAAATTGTTCACATGTAGCTTACTTTGTTAACTTTTAGAGCAATGAGGCAATATAAATGACAGTGAGACATAGATGAATCTTAACTTCAGATCTATTAATAATAATAATGATAATAATTTTTTTTTTTTTGAGGACATGGCCAAGCCAAACATCAAATAGGTGTATGAGACCCCCTTGTTTGTGGGACAAGGGACCCCCTCCGCGCAGCGATTTCACTGCTAAAGTCTAAGGAGGTATACATACCCTACCCCCCTCTGGATTTGAACCTGTGACCTCCAAGGAGGAAACAAGTGTTCAGAAAGATAAAAAAGAAACTTGGATGTGAACTTTTTAAACATTAAACAATTAAAATAATATCTATATCTATATTTTTTGCCTGCAAAAAATTGTAACCGGATTTTTAATTTTTTTATAAATCCTTACGTACTTGTTCCAGGGTACCAATTCCTTGGGTATATGCACCGGTGTAACTACTTTAATCACAAACATTAACAGGGAAGGAACAAATTGATTTCTAAGGTGCCTCTGTTGCACTATAGTCTGCCAGGCGTCTGTTTTAACTTTTCCTATTATCCTTCATGCTTTGGTCAGGTTATTGATTTTTCCTATGATAGTGTTGAATGTGTTCTACTGTTCCATTTTCAGCCATCCAATGGATTTGGTTTATTAACATTTTATCAAAAATCCCGTCATTGTCAGTCTTCATATGCCATCTTACACGTTGAGATGTTGCCTTTGTTATTTGGCCCGCTTATGGCATCCTCTGCATTGATTGTTCGTCTGTATAATCATTGTATCCACTGTAACATGAGCATGTAATTATAGGTTCAAGCAGATAAATAGCAAATAGAGTACTGAGCAGATCAAGAATCAATATGATGGAGGTAGAAAGAATGAGGGTTTAATGGGATCGTTTATGCAGGCTCTGGTCACTATGTTTTGCTTGTGATGAATTTAGGGGACCACAGAGGCTTGAACAGTAATCTACTATAGTTAATAGATACTGGGAAATAGAGACCAATAAGGGGCGATAGAATCAGAAACTACAGAAGAATGAATGAAAATGCAGAAGCGTTTTGGAGGACAGAGATGGAAATAAAGAGAAGCAACGGGGACAGCAGCAGATGGATGGAGGGATATTGTGGGTGCAAGAGAACACTCTGATACCAGTTGGAAGAGTTACAGATCAGGAGTTTTATATATTTAATCTTTTTTGATAGATTTTTTTTGATAGGAATATATGATGATGTTGAATTATAATTTATTACGACGTTCAAGTGTCAACAGATAGTCATATTCTTATTGATAAAATCCAACATGTCCAAAACACATCCACTTTAATGCTTTTATGACTTCATTTCTTCACAATCTGTTTTGTCTTCTGGATGTAGTTGCTTCCAAGTGTATTTATCCCTTAGGAAATTACTTCTATGATAAAAAATTCTCTGAGCATTCTGCTTTTGTCTGAATTGCCTTATATGAGGGGATAGCTTTGTTTTTGTGTCAGTTGTTACGCTTTTGTTTTTATGTTAGAATAGAGAGAAAGCGTTGAACATTGATCTAGTTTTCTATTTTTAATGATCCTGCAGCATTATTCCTTAATCCAGTTACTGAAAGTGAGCTTATAGTTGACACATCAAGGGGAGAGACCCTTCAAATCAATGTAAGATAAACTTATCTATGTTCTTACGGATCAACTTTCTCTTCCATAACCTGTTTCAGTTATTCTGTTGGAAAGTTGTTGATTGTTTATGAATTGCTAACATAAATGTGTATGATTGACATTTATATGCCAGCTTCAACAGGTGCACACACCCATATTCTAAATCTATTTCTTCTTTTATGAACTCTCTCTTGAAATCGAGATCTTTTTATCATTTTGTGCTTTATCTTAGCATTCACACTACAAGCAATATGTGTCATCTTCGTGTACCTTACTTTAAATTTGGATTTTATTATATGCACAACTACTGTGTATTATTTCTCAGAAGGTTGATGAGGTCTTCTTCTTTACCACTAGGACTCCAAATCATAATACTTACTAGAAGTGTGCTGAGATTACATGTTGGATGACACTTTATTGTATTTGTACAGTTGTCAGTTTATTAGTTGAGGACACTAGATTCTTAGTAGGATTGGGTGAGTAAAATGTACAAGTTTATTGTAATATTTTAGATAGTAATGGGTGAAGCCAGGGTTGGTTGGTAGGGAACAAAAAGTTTGTATATTCTTCTGCTCGGCTCAATGTTATTAGTTCTATTTCTTGGCATCAAATCTTTATAATTGGTCTCTATTTTCATTCACTAGTGCTTCTGTTTAGCTTTATCATTCGATGCAATTGCCTGTAGTTGTTAAGGGGCGTGTTTTTTTTTTTATGGTAAAAGGTATTTATATTAACAGAAAATTTCAAAAATACAGAGATCCAAGGACACTCCAGATAGAAGAATGTGGGCATTGTAAGCAAAATTATTTAAAGAGTGTACCAACAGTTTAAGATTGTTAGGAAATCCCCATTCTTCATCATAACCAGAACAACTGAAAATACTATGAGCAGGCTAAAGGGTGATATATCGACGATCGTCTCTTCTTTGAGTTTCCTTAGTCCTTGTTACTTTGGCTGTCATCTGGATTCTGAATCATTAAAGGATTTACATGGTGCAGATACCAAATGAGGAAACTGTTTGAAACATGCCTCCAACTATTTCTTCATTCTATAGTGTGGAACCTTACCCTCCACATATTCCTTGTGTTGGTTGTAGGGAACAAAGAATTTTTAAATTCTTCTATTCGGACTCCATGTTATTAGTTCTATTTCTTGGCATCAAATCTTTATAATTGGTCTCTATTTTTATTCAGTAGTGCTTCTGTTTAGCTTTATCATTCCATGGAATGGCCTGTAGTTGTCTAGGGGCATTTTTTTGGCTGGTAAAAACAATTATTTATATAAACAGAAATTTCCAAAAACAGAGATCCAAGGGCACCTCAGATAGCAGAATGTGGGCCAATGTGGGCAAAAATATTAAAGAATGTCTAAATAATTAAGATTGTAAGAAAATTCCCCTTCTTATTAACCAAAACAACTGAAAATACAACAAGCAGACTGAAGGGTGACCTATCTTCCCTTCTTTTTGTTGCTTTAGTCCTTGTCACTCTGGCTGTCATCTGAATAATTAGAGGATACAGATGGTGCCGATACCAAATGACGAAGCTGTTTGAAACACACCTCCTGAATTTCCATACCCTCATTCTGTAGTTTGAACCATACCCTCTCCACATATTATTAATGTAATTTATTAGTAATGGTCATTTATAAGTTTAGTAATTACTTTACGTAAATAAATAGTACACTCGGTAGTTTAGACTTAGTGATAAATAAACAAGAAGAGGTTACTTCTTCTTTTTCATCTTCATTTATACGTATGTAAGAAGACATATTTGTGAATGATAATGTGATGGTTCCCTTCTCAAGAGCTCAGTCTCCTCTCTTTTCAACCTGTGTATAATCTGATATGGTATTTAGAGCCACAGTGAAAAAAATCCAAGGCTGAAAGCGAGTGAATACCTACGGACTGGCTTGTCCAGTGACAGTCCGAGTAACTGCTATATGATTTGAACAGAGATAAGGAAGTCTGCCATAGTGTATCTGCCATTGAGTCGAACAGAGAGAAGGAAGATCCCCAATTCTTTGATTTATGTTAAGAGTGAGCTGTCAATTCTTCATTGATTTTTGCTACAGTGAGACACCAATTTCATTGGTTGCCTCCATGTAGGATCGAACTGGACTGGGGAACAAGATCATCACTGGTAAAGAAGCTTGAGGTCTGGCATCTAACCTTTGCTTGGACCCATGAAAAGTCAACAGGGTAAGCTACCGGGATGAGAGTGTCCGCAAAGGCAAATGCCATTTTCTAGGTAAAAGTTTCCAGGGTGAGCTGCTGTTAGAGTGAACAGAAAGAGAAGTGTGGGTCTGAAAGTTAGGGTGATCTGATAACAAAAAAATGTGAAGCCGTCGGGAGGTGTGGTCACTGAGAAGTGAAGCAGCTGCCCTTAGCATCGACAAGGAAAACTGCTAGTTCGCCGTTTAGGTATATGGGTTTTAGTCCTCAGTGCAATGTAGATGCATATTTTATTTTAAATAAGAAAAAAAGATGCCAAGTCATTGGTATTAGTGGTACATAGTTATTTTTAAATTTTCAGCAAATAGTGAGTATGTATGGAGTTATTTTTAGGTTATTGTACAGTTGATGTAAAATCATGGCCACTTTGTCCAATATACTGCTGTAAGGTAATAAAAAATTTAACGGACAGAATTTTAATAGATTGTAACAATGGATGCTTACAATCTTCGAGTATGGGTGTTTCTGTAGATTGATCATTGGTATTGGAAAAAGAGATCCAGAGTGAAACTGATGAAGATGCTCGAGAGAAGTATGATGCGAAGAATAGAGAGGTTGCCATGCTCATTAAGCCTTCTGTTACAAATGAGATGCTTCCTAAAGTTCAAATTTGGGATGATGCATCCACCATTTGGCAGAATCATTAGAATTTGTGTGAAACCTCAGATAAAGGTAGAGCCATTTTCTTGAAGAATATTTTGTTTTCTATTAAGATTGAAGAACATGATTCTCTTCTAGATCACTTATTAAAGTTTAAAGATAACCGAGATTAGTTAAAGGGTATTGATAGGAAGATGGAAGAGGAAGATCTTGTCATCATAAAACTTTAGAGGTAGCCTTGGCAGAAAAATTCAAAGGAAAAGGTAAGGGTAGCGTTATCTCTTGAATTCTCCCTAGAGGAAAATTCCCAACCTCCCCAAGGGGAAAAACCTAAGGATATGGACAGGCAGGCCACCCACTGTCACCTCAACGGTCTTGCCTTTGCACTTCTAGGCTAGGGTCACTAACCTAAGGGGCGAATTCCGAATGGTCAAACTAAGTCCTATCGTTGTAAATGACGAAGGGCGAGGAGACAGACTAGCATTGACTCGGATTTAACTTCTCTAGAGGATTGATTCAAGGAAACAAGAGAAGACAATACCGGATAATGCTTGGAAGTTTAAATGTT
Organism: Picea engelmannii; assembly: GCA_009831015.1. Lineage (NCBI taxonomy): Eukaryota > Viridiplantae > Streptophyta > Pinopsida > Pinales > Pinaceae > Picea > Picea engelmannii. Next base: position 380,988 of record ML777526.1, on the reverse strand, counting down.
CGTCTTGCATCACATGTCATTCATAGTCTATCATTCATTCATCAACAATCCAAATATCACATGGTGGAATGTTTTCGAGCATTTATTTCGTTTGGGTTATCTTTTATGATTCAAAGATTTATTCATCGAGTATCGTTTTTTCCCATGATCATGCAAGTGCTTGTAAATCAAAGATATTATGGGCAGGAAACAAAAAAGGAAAAGAGATGGCTTCCATTCAAAAGGTGTGCCTTGTGCTACAACTCTCAAATATACCCAAAGGCTTGAATACCCACGGTACAAGAGAGTAATCTTCTTGATTGTTGTTTTCGGTCCATTGTAATAGTCCAATGATCGAATGGTTGGTTTCAGGTTACCTATAGGACCTCCGATATACTTGAAGGTACATGGAAGTAATGTCTAGGTTTAGGTGTTGTCTAATGCAATACTACTCGAATGGGTACCAATAGGGGTTACAAGGACTTCCAACAGGGTGAGACAAATCTCAAGCCCCCTGAACTCTCATGTATCCTTGTGTGTATTGCTCCCAAGCTGCAATTTATAATCTTAATGACAACTCCCTATCATTCTATAGACGCCGGAACATGTCTTTGGCCTAAATTGACTAAGGGTCTTGCCCAACCAATTATCCTTCATAACTTGCATTTTAACATGAAGTGCTTCAAAATAGGATAAACCATTCACATCAATGTACCATATATCTTTGATCTTGCAACATAAAATGTAAAGCATTTGGACCAATGATCAATGATCAATGCAAGGTAATAAAGCCAACTTAAATTTTGCAAAGGACAATCACGTGCACATCATATAGACCATTC
>ML777526.1:366031-380117 GCA_009831015.1 Picea engelmannii | reverse complement strand
AGGACGTTTCAAGTATGAACAAATTATCGCCAATGACCAAGGGAAACAATTTCAAACGATGTAGAATATCCAATAGTCGGGTTGCTAAGTAAATGTCAATGCATTGCAACCAACCATTGTCATAAAGAAATACCAATGACCCACAATATTGCAATAGGATAGTGAACATAAAACTTGCAAAAGTATTATACGAGAGCAATATGACTATTGATCATGCATAGTACGTTTAATCCAAAGCAAGTGTTCATATGCTATGTTGATTCATTGTTTTTATTCACCAACAAACATAATTGAAATTCTTCAACCACGGATTTCAAAGAAATGTATTTCAATCAGATTTCTCAAGTATACTACCATTTCACTTGTTTATTTACCACAATGAAAACTTGGAGTTTCAAACTCGACAATTCATTTGTAATCACTATTCACAATCAGCAAATAAGGTAGATCATATGGCTACAACCCTAATTGCAATGAACCTAACTTGCAAACAATGAAGAAATAGAGAACAATGCACTTTCTTAACAGGTCGTTTGAGTTCTGGATCAAGAGGATCAAAACCCTACGACATTATATAAAAAAAAGGTGGGCATACTCTGCAATGATCAAGGCCAAATAACGTGAATGTTCCCTAGATTGATCTCTGGAATTTCTACGGATTTAAGGCAGTGATTTAAAACACATGGAACAACGATCTCTGGGTATCTGGAAAAAAAAATTGAGGTTGGAAATGCCTGCAATAACCCTCAAAATCGACCCTTGAATGCATATAAATTTGGCACAGTGAAATATATATGTTGCAACCAACAATGATCAGACAACAAGTCAAGCAGACACCCAATCGTTTGGGCTATGATATACAGGATTAACCCTAGATGAATAGGGGTTGTAGTGATAGTCTAGAAATCTGTATGACAAGAGCAGTAAATAAGTGTGCTCGAAATATCTTGAATTTCAATACCCAATGTTCCCTTGTACCAGGATTCGAATATGACAATGAGAGATTACGATGTTGATCAAGAAATGTAAGGCTTGGCAATGTCAAACAGTGAATAATCATGGGTGCATTATCTTTTAAGTGTAACCGTTGATGCCATTCAGGAATATTTCGTCTATATGACTCGATCAAAGTGGAGCAATTCGCACAAAATAATCAGATCGTCGTCTTAAGATTTTGTAAACCATGCAATTTTACCTCATATTTCAGATCGATTTGATGGGATAACGGTAGGGAAATAAATTACACCTACATTTACAATATGAACCTACCGGGGTTTGGTAAAAATTGAACTAGAAAAAATGCCAAAACCCTTTTGCATCCAATGGTATAGATGACAGGAATATTAAATTCGGCCAATGGATAAAGCACAAAATTTTGGATACGAACTAGTGAGTATAAGGAGATGGAAAATGCTTAGTATGGTTAGGATGTGGATTGCACTATCCAGTCTGAACGCCTAGTAGTATGAGTAATCTTAGTGTGGACACACTTCTAATAGATAAGATGTTCTCCAAGGTAATACGACACAAGTGATAAAATTCGTATGTTATGACATTCCTATTAATTGTCGTAAGGTAACTGCAACTTGATGACATGCAAGGAGGTCATATCATCATACCTAGGTAGGTATTACACATGGAGTATCTATGAAGTAACTTGGACCATCAAGGTGTACTGATATTTGAGCATCTGCAATAAGCACATCATGGTTCATCGAGCACGCATCATGTCTCAATTGGAGAATAAAGGAAAGTACTTTGCTCAGCATTGTTGTTGTAAGTTTTTCTTATTTGCTGAATTTTTCTTATGTTTTAAACAACGGCTAAATCATGGTGATTTCTTGATGGAGTAATGGTTGCTAGAATTTCGATTGGACAAGGTATGGTCCATGGTCTATTTTGTTCCTCGTTTATTGTTATTTAGATTTTATATTTCTAAGGGCTAATGTATGAGACTTAACTTTTGCATATGAAATTTAATTAATATTTTAAGCGATCTCTTTAGATTGATTTAATCATAATCATTCCTCCTCGGGAAATCTTCACAAGATTTGTCATATCTTGGATCGTCCTTATACTCACTAGTTCGTGTAAGGACCTTCAAGAATTTCTCAAGAGATGAAATTTTTTCCAAAGTTAAAGTAAACCCTATCACCCATTGAATGAAAGGCATTTCCATAAACTTTTCAATTAAAAAAAAATAAAACCACAAACAATTTTTATCAACCTAATCACTACATTTTTTATTCCAAAATTTTGTTCTTTATCCGCTGGCCAAATTTAATATTCCTGTCAAGGGTTTGGGCATTTTTTCTAGTTCATTTTTTACCAAACCCCAGGAGTTTCGTAATGTAATTGTAGGTGTAATTTATTTCCCTACCATTATCCCATCAAATCAATCTGAAATATAAGGCAAAATCGCAGGGTTTACAAAATCTTCAGACGATGATCTGATTATTGCATGTGAACTGCTCCACCTTGATCGAGTCATTTAGACGAAATATTGCTAAACGGAATCAACGATTATACTTAAAAGATATTGCACCCATGATTATTCACTAGTTGACATTGTCGAGCCTTACATTTCTTGATCATCTTGATCATCATCGTAGTCTCTCATCATCATATTTGAAACCTAGTACAAGCGAACATTCGACACAGGAAATCTGGGTGATGAAATTCAAGATATTTCGAGCTCACTTATCTACTGCTCTTGTCATACGGATTTGTAGACTATCACTGCAGCCCCTTTTCAACAAGAGTTAATCCTATAGATCACAGCCCAAACGACTGGGTCTCTGCTCAACTTGTTGTCTGATCATTGTTGGTCCCAACATATATATTTCACTGTGCCAACTTTATATGCATTTAGGGGTCGATTTTGAAGGCTATTGCAGGTGTTTCCGTGTTTCCAGTCTCAAACTTTTTTCAGATACCCAGAGATTGTTGTCTCGTGTGTTTTAAATTACTGCCTTAAATCCGCAGAAATTCCATAGATCAATCCAGGGAACATTCACGTTATGTGTTGAAAATTGAACTTAAACAGATAACAGTAGTTATCAACAGTTAACAGTAGGGTTCTTTAACCTTTAAAACTAATTGAAGCATAAGAATCATTGGAAGAAAGAGATTCACCAAGTGCACAAGTATTTATCCTGGGAAACCCTCATGGGGAAGAAAACCCAGCAAAACTTCTTGTGATATATATTAGTCAATCAAGTACAATGACAGTACAATACTTCTCCTTTAGACAGAGAGATAAGTTACAAGACAAACTTACTGCTATCTCTGTGTTTTAGATATCTCTCAGCCTCTACCACAGATCTTCCCTCAACGTAAACTCGAACCTGTAGTTGCTGTTGTTCACTGTTCTGTAGCTGTTGTTGTTCAGGAAATTATGTTCTGTAGCCATTGTTGCTGCCTTAGTTCTGTAGCCACTGGTGTTGCCTTAGTTCTGTAGCTTAAGGCTGCCCTTTGCTTTGCCTCCAAACACTCAGACCAGCAATAGATGTTTGCCTCAGAACAGGCCTCCCAGTTGTTGCCTCAGACCTGAGTTTTCTTTGCCTCAGATTCGACCTCCTAGCTGCTACCTCATAACAGAGTTACTCTGCCTCAGATTGTGTGTTATTATATCTAATGAGGGGCGCCTCCCCTTCTATATATAAAGGTTAGGCCACACTAGGTTAGGGCCAACCTAAGGTAGGTTAGGATAGACTTTAGGTTAGGTTAGGTTAGGTTAGGGCCGACCTAGTTAGGTTAGGGCCGACTTAGATAGGTTAGGGCCGACCTACCTAGGGCGGTTAGGGGCTGACTTACCTAGGGAGGTTAGGGGCCGACCTACCTAGGGCGGTTAGGGGCCGACCTACCTAGGGCGGTTAGGGGCCGACTTACCTAGGGCGGTTAGGGGCCGACCTACCTAGGGCGGTTAGGGGCTGACTTACCTAGGGCGGTTAGGGGCCGACTTCTCAGGCAGTTAGAGGAAAATATCCTCTGCAGCTGCTCAAACTTCAACAATTTGGCCCTGATCATTGTTGAGTATGCCCACCTTTTTTTTATATAATGCCGTATGGTTTCCTTTCTTTTGATCAGAACTCAAATGACCTGTTAAGTAAGTGCATTGTTCTCTATTTCTTCATTGTTTGCTAGTCAGGTTCATTGCAGTTAGGGTTGCAGCAATATGATCCACCTTATTTGTAATAAACAAATAAGGTAGTATACTTAAGAAATCCGATTGAAATACATTTCTTTGAAATCCGAGGTTGAAGAATTTCAATTATGTTTGTTGGTGAATAAAAACAATGAATCGACATAGCATATGAACACTTGCTTTGGATTAAACGTACTATGCATGATCAATAGTCATATTGGTCTCGTATAATACTTTTGCAAGTTTTATGTTGACTATCCTATTGCAATATTTTGGGTCATTGGTATTTCTTTATGACAATGGTTGGTTGCAATGCATTGACATTTACTTAGCAACCCGACTATTGGATATTCTACATCGTTTGAAATTGTTTCCCTTGGTCATTGGCGATAATTTGTTCATACTTGAAACGTCCTTGCAAATGCAGAATGAATAAATATTTGGAATAGCCCTTGCATATTATGCTTTACATAGAATACTTGGAATTTACATATGATGAGTGACAATACATTAATGATGATGAACATATATATATATATATATGTTCATATATATATATATGCTTTACATATATATATATATATATATTTGTGCAAGTTTGGTGTCTCATTTGATATGGAATACTAATACGTGCACCTTTACTTTGCATTTGTGCTTGGTTACTCTATTGAATAACGATGGAGAATAGTCTATATGATGTGCACGTGATTGTACTTTGCAAAATTTAAGTTGGCTATATTTTTTTTGTAAATAAAAAGACGATCCTTGTGTTAATAACATCTGTTATCCACACATTGCCAAGTGTTAGCCACCTGTTCTGCCACAGAAGGGAAACCAGAACATGTGGCTCTTAGGAGCTCCAAGTTTGTCACATCACCATATGAACTTAAACTGTTTGAACAAAACTGACTTAACAAAATTATACAACCTAGCTGCATGAACAAAACTGTATGGACATTATGCGGGTGGCCTCTATGACCATCTATGAACAAAACTGCATGCATAGTGTACGGGTGGCTTTTATGTCCATCTAGTCTGCTCCTGGAATAAACCAAAACTTTAAGCCTGCAACTAGATTGAACAAAGAACAGAAACCTGGAGACTTTATTCCATTGACGAGCTTGGAATGTCCATGGATGTTATAGACAGGGGTGTACCGCTGGCCGCACGTTGGGCATTGAGTCTGTGTAGGAGCATCCGTTAGTGCGTCGAACAGAATGTCCATTCTTTGGTCGAGGATGCACTGAGAGTGCATTTGATCATCTTGTTTTTGCCGAATTTCAAAGATAAGTTGGAGGTGCTCCTCCGTGAGGCGATTTGCAAATAGCTGGGGTTGATCCTCCTCCTTGTCCTTGCTGGCGACCCCTATATTCTCCTCTACTTGCTTGTTCGGGGGGATTTCCTCCTCCACCGTGCAGTTGCCATCACCATAAGATGGGTCCTTTGGGGGAGTTAGAAGACTAGTGGCCAGAGGAATGCGCGCGTGCGATGGTGGTGCTTCCTCCTTAGTCGTGCTAATGCCACAGAGCCAGTGTTGCACGAAGCAGTAGCGAAGCGGGAGCGTTTTGGGAAGCGAGAGCGTGGGAAGGGTCATTTTTCAAAAATCCTTGGAAGCAAAGCGATCCAGAAGCGTTTGTTATATATATATATATATATATATTGCATTTATATTCAAAAAACATGTAGAAAGACGAATTAGTTGCAGAATATATGAAAACATGCATATTTGTACATCAATATAGATAGAAATTGCATCCATACTACATAGTTCATCAATGATTAATCATTCGAGCATCAACCATCTAGATTCTAGATTCTAGCAATTACAAACTTACAAACCCACATACAAATTTTTAATGGTCTTCTTGTTCAAGGCCTTGTAATCAATGCACATGCCAACTCAACACTGTTGTTCAAACCTATATCATCAAGAAACATATCCCACAGCTTTGTCCTTCCTTTCAACCACTCCTCTCTGCCTGTATATAAGACGGAGGTTGGTGTGCACATACACCACTAAGTCACCTGACACGACGACAAAGAGAAGAGTTCAACATAAGAGTTTATACTTGAGTGAAGGGTACAATTTTACTGGGGTTGTGACAAAAGAGTTCAACAATCAATGCCACCAACATCGAGGTATACAAAGGGCTAGGTTCTCTTGATTAAATGTCAATTCCATACCCTCATACATGATAGAATCCAGTGGAAACATTGCAATCTTGCCAATCTTGAAATCCTGAAAACTGTCAAGTCTGCTGAATTTTGAATGGGACCTAAAATTCTACTTTCTCCATATGAATTCCAATGAGGTTGGAACCACTCTCAAACATCCTGAAACAATTAACGGTAATGTTAAAAATTTAACATTACCATTAATTACTAGGGTGGATGAAATGGAGAGGGTGGGGACCTCTTTAAATAACACTAGTAAGGCAAAATAACCCTCAACTGCACACCAAAACACCTCATTCCCCCTTGGAAGCACGCGGGCCTTCCTCGGAAGCACATGTGAAGTGCCCTCTGAAGCGTGCTTCAAAAATGCAGGAAGTGTGCCAAAATCCCCCGAAGCGCGCTTACTAAATTTTGAAGCGTGCTTCAGCTAACGCTTCCTGGATGCACCCGCTCGGATCGAGCTTCGAGGCTTCGAAGCCGGGGGGGGGAGCTTCCTGCAGCACTGCATGGAGCGGGTGTGGGGAGGATAGAGGCGCCTCCAACGACTCTTGGTTGTTGTGCCTTGGTCTAGAAAAACGAGCAATGAGAGCCAATTGGGAGGGGGAGAGTCTGTCACGCCTGGAGAGGGCATTGTAGTACCACGCACCTCTCTTAGACTTCCCCATTTCTCTGGGCATGCTGAGAAAAATGTAGAGGTCTGGGGCTGAGGGCAAAGAGGCGGTAAGATGTTTGGGAAAGCTCGAAAGGGTTGAGAGCAGAGAGGCGCCGGTGAAATTGCAGAGAAGAAGCTTGTGAGGGCAGAGTGAATGGTGAATGTTCGCCAGATAGTGCAAGGGAGCAGTGAAGCCAACACAATTGCAGAGGGTGACGAAGCAAAGGAGCGGGGTGATGGGAGGGTAAGGTGAAAGAGCTCCCGAGAAAAAAACACAGAGGACGACAATGAAAAAACAATCAGAGGAGCCGAAGAGCATGAGCTAGGGCGGAGGGAGAAAGGATGAGTGCACCAGGGCAAAAGCCCGCTTATTACTCCGTGAGTTGACAGCCTCCCTAGCCTTTAGAGTCTAATTGAAAACCACCCTAGACTTGGTACGCTTGGTCTGGCTTACGTGAGTGACCATTAAACTTGGCTGGCAGTCCAGGCGCACTACCATTACTGTACGCAAGGTGTGAGCCATGCGGTGGTAATGGGCTGTGGGTTGGCAATCGGGGTTAATAACTCCCCTGGCTACTCCATTCCATGTGTCCGCTGATGTTGGCCAGGTGGCACCTCATCCGGGGGTTTAAGTTGGCTATATTACCTTGCATTGATCATTGATGATTAGTTCGATAAGTATGATCTTGTGAATGAACAAATGCTTTACATTTTATATTGCATGATCAAAGATATATGGTACATTGATGTGAATGTTTTATCTTATTTTGAAGCACTTCATTTAAAATGCAAGTTATGAAGGATAATTGGTTGGGCAAGACCCCTAGTCAATTTTAGGCCAGAGACGTGTTCCGACGTCTATAAATAACGATAAGGAGTTTTCGTTAAGCATATAAAAGTACGGCTTGGGACCACTACACGCAGAGATACATAAGAGTTTAGGGGGCTTGAGCTTGTCTTGTCTTGTTGGAAGTCCTTGTAATCACTATTGGTACCCGTTCGAGCAGTATTGCATTAGACAACACCTGAACCCAGACATTATTTCCATGTACCTTCAGGTATATCAGAGGTCCTATAGGCAAACCTGAAACGAACCATTCGACCACTAGACTCTGATAGTGCACCGTAAACAACATTCGAGAAGATTACTCTCTCGTATCGTGGGTATTCAAGCCTTCGGGTATATTTGAGAGATGTAGCAGAAGGCACACCTTTTGAATGGAAGCCATCTTTTCCGTTTTTGTGTCTTGCCCAAAATATCTTTGGTTTACAAGCATTTGCATGATCATGGGAAAAAACAACAGTCAATGAACAAATCTTTGATGCATATAAGATAACTCGAATGAAATAAATAATTGCAAACACTCCACCATGTGATATTTGGATTCTTGATGAATGAATGATAGATTATAATTGGCATGTGATGCAAGACGAACATTTAAACTTCGAAGCATTATCCGGTATTGTCTTCTTTTGTTTCCTTGAACCAATATTCTAGAGAAGTTAAATCTGAGTCAACGAGTCCTTGTCCTCACCCTTCCTCATTTACGACAATAGGAATTAGTTTGACCATTCAGGATTCCCCCCTTAGGTTAGTGACCCTAGCCTAGAAGTGCAGAGGCAAGACCGCTGAGGTGACAGTGGGCAGCCTCTCTGTTCGTATCCTTAGGTTTTTTTCCCTTGGAGAGGTTGGGACTTTTCCTCCAGGGAGACTCCGAGAGATAACAAGTAGTAAGGCTAAAGGTGGGCACTCGGATAATAGCAAGCCTACTGATTTAGGTAATTTGAAAACCAACAAGATTATTAAATGATTTTATTGTGGAAAGATTGGTCATAAAATCAAATTTTATCGCAAGAGATTGTGGGATGAAAAGCACAATCCATGGGATTCTCAAACTTAGCAGAAGCAGGACAATGTGCCTGAGCATAACGAGGAGGATGAGTGTTGTGTTTTTATGGCTACTAATAAAGAGGCCAATATAAACTAGGCCAACTGGTATACTGATTTTGGTTTAATCCTCATTTAAATGTGATTTTTAGCAACAATAGGTGCCATATTGTTAATAAAAATAGCAAGAAATTAGTTGGCCTGGGTGTTGATGATCGAGGGTTGTTTCTCTTGGTGAGTGCTGATGTAGTGCAAGAGCTTGCTTTAATGGCTAGCAGTCAACAGGACATGAATTCACTATGGCATTAGAGGGATCTCAATTTATGTTATCTTTCCTTTTTGACTAATAGGAAATGGGGAATGGCCTTCCATATACTTTGGATAAGCACGGCATTACCTGTGGTGCATGTCTTGTGGGGAAGCAACATAGAATGCCTTTCGACGAACGGAAGGCTTGGAGAGCCAAAGTACTTCTTGAATCAATTGATGCAAATATATGTGGACTGTTACCACACAATCTCACACCCAAAGATGTAAAGTCCAACACTTAGGTGAAGACTCGATCATTAAGGCTTAACTCAGCATGTATAGTTGTCCAAGAGCAGTAGATAACAGTCACCTCACCAACACTCCTCTACACTTTAGAAAAAGGTGTACCTATGTCAGGGGGGGCTTCCCAATGGTTGGTAGGCTCACTTTCAGTATGACTGAGAGTAAAGGAAGCCTAACAAATACAACAATGGAAATGGGAAAGTTTAAAAACAAGTTGCGGATGATGGATGAAGGGGATCTATTGCCTTATTGCTTGGGCTATGGAGTTATGGATGCAATCTAAGAGGGCGTTCTAAATGAAAGGTTAAGGACTACAAATAGACAAGATGACATTCCTTAGAGCATGCCTAACTTACTAAGCAAGAGACTACAAGGTGAGAAGGGAAGGGAGTCGCAATAGGAGCTCCTCAACCAAACTAAACCATAGGAGTGGTTAAGCATTCAGTCACCATAGGAGGTCTAGGGATTTAAAACATCTTGTCACAAGGGGCAAGCTTTTGCCCACAATGGATACATATGGCTTTAACTCCTCTTCAAGACAAAATGCTTCTAGATTTAGCTTTGATGCTCTCAACCTGCAATCACAAGTATACTAGAAGTGCGCCTAGAACATTACCACACACAATAGATATTACAACCATAAAACTACAACATAAAACAAGTAATTTTAACTTACTCCATGAGCTTGGAGCAACTTGCTCACAAGTTCTTCCATTCCAAAATTTCCCCAAAATTGATCCCGGAATCTTTTCATAGTAAGCCCAAGCAAAGTCCTTCTTCCTTGGCATTTTCACTGTTTTTGACCTTGGTTTAATGTTCGTGGCTGACTGTTCAGGCCTTAAGGTTTACTTGCAGGCTTCTATTTAGGGCTTGAAGTTTTAAATTCTACTTGCAGGCTGCAGTGACGGCTGACCCACTAGTAGGCTACAGTCTGTTTAAACTTTAAACCCCTGCAAAAAATAAAATAGCAAAACAGAAACCTAAATAGATCGAAAAAATCCAAAAAAACCCTAAAAAATTCCTAAAAAATGTTCCTATAAACCCTTAATAATAAACAGCAATTAATAAATGATGAAAGCAGTCTGTGGGGGTATCTCCAAGGGTGAAAAAGAGGCTAAAACGGGCCTAACAGTCACTTGCTGAGTAAAATCACAAAAAACCCTGCCGTTTTTATGCTCCTCCTGTAGCTCTGTTTGTCACTTGGCAGAGGAGAAACTCTCTCAATTAGATAGAAAAACATGAAAGAAAACTCACCAAAAAACTTTTTTATAGACAAACTGGCTGATCCGACTTTGACTTGCGATCCGTACTAAAATCACAATTTTGACTCTTGTTGACTGAGTCAAACTTGATCACCACGACTTCGAATACTGGTTTATCTCCCTCCCTTCTAAGATTACTGCCTCTCTACGCCATTGCTGAGCCTTTCTAGAAACTCCATTATGAAGCTTATTGATACCATTAGAGCTCCTTCAGTATTGGCCAGTGAGAGTTTTTTCCCTACAATTCAGTGACGGGATTTTCTGGAATCTGTCAATTCAGTGATTGATTTCTTCCTCGGCCTCCCCACTTCCTTGTCTCTTCAATTCTGCTCTGTCATTCAGATATTGATCAAAATAAGGCTATAAGCCTTAGCAGATTGGCATCTTCAGATTGGGTTGCCAACTCACAAATAATAACAGGGAGAAGGAATGCAAAGAGGGAACTGCTCCTTTTCTCTGAGATTATTCCTTGCAGAAGTAGGTTGGCACAAGTAATGTTGGGAGGCAGTGAGTTGGTCAAAGGTCTCCATTAATTTGCTTGCTGTTCATTGTATATCATTGGCAACCTGTCCTGGATCAAGATGTTCTCTCAGAACCTGATCGCAGATCTCCTCTCATCCCCTGGTTCCTCATATATCTCTGGGGTTTTTATCACCCTCAATTTCCTATCTTTTCTCTTTATCACTTGGTTTGCAACCTAGTGCTACTGCAGGTCAATTTTTTTCTCTTAGCCATTTCAGCTGGCTTGGTAGCTTCTAGTTCTGTGACAGCTTTCCCTTGCATCACATGGATGATAACCTGGGAGTCACATTCGACAATGATATCTTGAAATCCTAGCTTGTGGCAAGATCTTAATCCTGTAATTAATACCATTGTTTCAGCTTGGTTGTTCATATTTTTCCTATATTCTCCATGTAGACAGCTTTAAAAATGCCCTTGCGATCCCATAGGATGCCTCCACACCCTGCTTTTCCAAGGTTTGTTTTTGCAGTGTCATCATGTTGACTTTATTTGCCCTGTCTTTGGAGGTTGCCAGCATTTCCCCTTGGGAGTTGTTGGCTGTTCTTTATTAGTGATGTATTTGTTACGGTTGTATTCTTTAAAATTTAAATACATGCTTATATCTGTATTTTGTTTTGTAACTATTCCATTCGGCTATCTGCATTGAATCCTGATGTTGTCTGTGTGTTCATGCTGTTATGACTTGGACATTTACTTGTGATCTATGTTTTTTTTTTTTTGGAATTGCTCAAACATTACCATTGTTGAAACTCGAAAGGGCAATTCACACGAAGTTATGAGTTTTGAATGACAATTAGGCTGTTGATCAACAACTAATATGTCTGTGCATGGCTTAAATAAAAGGGAGAAAGGAGGAAATCATCATAACATCATTCATAGAATGCAGTAATTATCTTGAAGCTTTTATTCTTGTATTCCATTTACATAAATATACTTGCAGCAGTGTGGTCTAGTGGCAAGCAGTGAGATGATTGGGCTTTATTTGTTAAATTATGAGCTTGATTTAATACTGAAAGTACTTCTTTAAATTCTGACTGTACTTTGAACTTAGTTTAACATCATTCATAAACCAGAACATCAATAATCATAAGTATTTCCCAGCATGCAAGATCACAACACATGCACCCTGGGGAAACCCTATATAGGGAGAAAAACCCCAGCAAACAATCTCCTTTTATTGCATTAATACAGTATGATCACTTACAAAATATCCACCATGAATACTCTGCTCTTAAAGAGCTTGCCAAGTTGACTCTGACTTGACTGTGTAACTAAGAGACGTCGCTGATATATAATCTCCTGTTACAGACCAGCACTGAAGATGTATCTTTGTTGCCTCCAATGACTGATATACGCTGCCTCTTATGGACTGTTACGCTGCCTCTTATGGTCTGATATACCAGTTGATATGGACGTTATTGCTGCCTCGTATGGACTGTTATTGCTGCCTTTTCTTGGACTGATATACCACTCTGTTATGGACTGATATATGCGACTTCTTAAGGACTGATATACAACAATGCTATGCACTGATATATGCGACTTCTTAAGGACTGATATACAACAATGCTATGCACTGATATATGTGACTTCTTAAGGACTGATATACCATTCTGCTTCCTCACCCATATGCTGCATAACTTGTGTGTAGAAAGAGGGTCGACCTCTTGCTTATATAGGAGTGGAGAGGTAGAGAGGAGAGGGCTCGAATTAGAGGCATGAATGCATGCTGAACTTAACTCAGCCATCAGATTTAAAACTGAACTTTAACTCAGCATCCAGAATTAGAATTGAACTTCACCACTTCAGTTAGGAACTCGCCCGTGACATGATATGCATGTGATCTCCTTAGCATGCACATGACATGAATGCATGCAATGCATGTCATGCATGCAACATGCAGCTAGACATGCATGCAACATGCAATATGCAACAAACTTGACAACTTTGAATTTGGCCTAGACATGCAACTTTGACTTTTTACAACTTGACTCGTTACAAAGCAATTCGAATTTCTTCATGGTGGAAGGTGTCACACATGCCAACGCACTAGATCAATACATTCCATCATTTGCAATATCAGGAAGATCATTTGTTTCTAGCTCATAGGAATTTTACGTTTAACCTAACATTTGCTAGATGCCTTGACTTTTGCTCATGGCTCACAAGGCTTGACTAGGCTCACAGAGGTTGTATGTTCCCCTTGACTTTTGCACTAGTCTCTCCATGCTCACAGAGGTTGTACGTTCCCCTTGACTTTTGCACTAGATTGTCTATGTTCACAGAGGTTGTACGTTCCCCCTGACTTTTGCATTAGACTTACATAACATCTCGTTCGTCTTGACTTTTGGTTTGACTCATAGAGGTTGTACGTTCCCCCTGGCTTTTGTCAATACCTCACAAGACTGGTTGATTCTCCAAATCTCCCTGGCTAGCGTCAGGGTGGCCCATATGGCCTCTCATTGGAGAATGATTGTCGATGCTGCCAAATTTAACACTCCCTCTCAGCAAGGGAGTCGTTCTCAGCCACACCAAGCTTGCCTCTCAGCTGCACAAACTGTCTCAATGGCAAAGACTTGGTCAGGATATCAACTACCTGCTCGCTTGTGGCTATGTACTGTAACTTTACAGTTTTTCTCTGGACCAAGTCTTGGATGTAGTGGTACTTCATGTCAATATGTTTTGACCAGTCGTTAAATACCAGGTTCTTTGTTAGTTTTATGCAACTTTGATAGTCACAGTGAACCACTGTCATCTCGAGCTTGTCACCAAACAACCCAAAAACCATTTTTCTGAGCCATACTGCTTCCTTGCAAGCATCACTTGCTGCAATGTACTCAGCCTTTGCTCTACTCTGTGCAATGGATCCCTATTTTCGGCTTGACCAA